>PVIU01014345.1:0-52353 GCA_004026605.1 Ondatra zibethicus
AGTATTTTTCTTTAAGACACAAATAAGGGGTTATGGGGAAGATTCAGTGGGGAAAGTGCTCACTATGCAAGTTTGAATACTGAGTTCTAATCCTCAGGACAGCTGTAAAAAGCCAGTCAATTTTTTATTGATTTTTATTGGGCTCTACATTTTTCTCTGCTCCACTCCGTGCCTCTCCCCTCTCCTACCCTCCCTCAAGGTCCCCATGCTCCCAATTTACTCAGGAGATCTTGTCTTTTTATACTTCCAATGTAGATTAGATCCATGTATGTGTCTCTTAGTGTCCTCATTGTTGCTTAGGTTCTCTGGGATTGTGATTTGTGGGCTGGTTTTCTTTTCTTTATGTTTAAAAACCACTTATGAGTGAGTACATGTGATACTTGTCTTTCTGTGTCTGGGTTACCTCACTCAAAATGATGTTTTCTAGTGCCATCCATTTTCCTGCAAAATTCAAGATGTTGTTATTTTTTCTGTTGTATAGTACTCCATTGTGTAAATATACTACATTTTCTTTATCCATTCTTCAATTGAGGGGCATTTAGGTTGTTTCCAGGTTCTGGCTATGACAAACAATGCTGCTATGAATATAATTCTTCTTATGCCAATACCAGGCTATTTTCAGTACTGTAGCTCTGTAGTAGAGTTTGAAGTCAGGGATTGTGATGCTTCCAGAAGTTCTTTTATTGTACAGGATTGTTTTGGCTATCCTGGGTTTTTTGCTTTTCTATATGAAGTTGAGTACTGTTCTTTCAATGGTGAAGAATTTTGCTGTGCATTGCGTTGAATTGGTAGATTGCTTTTGGTAAGCCTGCCATTTTTACTATGTTAATTCTGCCTACCCAAGAGCATGGGAGATCTTTCCACTTTCTGGTGTCTTCTTCAATTTCTTTCTTCAAAGATTTAAAGTTCTTGTATACAACTCTTCCACTTGTTTGGTCAGAGTTACTTCTAGATATTTTATGCTATTTGTGGCTATTGTGAAGGGTGTTGATTCTCTGATTTCTTTCCCAGCCCATTTATCATCTGTGTACAGGAGGGCTACTGATTTTTTTGAGTTAATCTTGTATCCTGCTATATTACTGAAAGTGTTTATGAGCTGTAGAATTTCCTTGGTAGAATTTTTGGGGTCGCTTATGTGAACTATATCATCATCAGCAAACATTGAGAGTTTGACTTCTTCTTTTTCGATTTGTAACCCCTTGATCTCCTTGTGGTGTCTTATTGCTCTTGCTGGGTCCTCAAGAACTATATTTAATAGACATGGAGAGAATGGATAACCTTGTCTTGTTTCTGATTTCAGTGGGATCACTGGGAATTTCTCTCCATTTAGTTTGATGTTAAGGCCAGAGACATTTTGAATCCCAGCACAAAGAGTTAGAGAGAAGACTATGCCAATGGCCCACTAACAAGTCAGTTTAGCATATAATCTATGAGCTTCCAGTTAATTGAGAGACCTTGTCTCAAAAATGCAGTGGAGTAGAGATAACGAGAGACCCAACGTCAACCTCTACCCTCTTCAGGTACAAGTATGGGTTCATATTTCCATCCCAAATATACAAGTACATTGATTTCATACATGTGTACACTACACACTTTAAATAGAAAATAATTATGGTTGTATTTATCCAAAAGACTTAATTATGAGCATAAATAAAATATTACATGGAAGCATTTTGTAAAACACAAAGTGCCAGAAAAGAAAAGGATTAACTCAAACACAGGACTGTGTAGATGCTAGATTTGGGCTTGGGTAATTGCCTTTCTCCTTCATTCGGTATAAAATGCTTTCTAAAATTTGCCAGTTACATGGATGTTGGGCTGGGATAACCAAGCTTCATTCTAGGTTCTGAAGTACAACACTGCAACTTTTAACTTTTTGGATAAATCTTTCAAGATTTAATCTCCTTATATCCTGCCCTAGCCTGTTTAGTCAAGCTAGACTATTTCCTATTATTGGGTATGGTGCCTCCTCTTTTGCTAGATGTTTTATTCCTATGAAAGGAACTCAATAAGTCGGACCTGATTTATTCTCCCCTACTTTGCTCCTACCGGTCAAGGAAATAGGAAAACTGAATTAAATGATAAACTTAGGAAAGAAAACTGGGCAGGCTCGACTCAGGTACACTTGACTCTGGCAAAAAGTGTGCTTGTTTGTAAGGTAAGCTCTCTTCTTTGCATTGTGAACCCTGCCTGGTTGTACTTCACTACTTAGGGTTCTTCCAAGGTTCAGCACTGCCTAAAACTATGGGCCTGCAGTTACCTAATTCAGGGTTCCAGTACTGGCAACTCTGCTTCAGTAACACGCTTCAAACCTAGCTAGTTGTTAAGACAATGAAGATTTGCCTCCCAAATTCCTGTTTGCTTGTCAGTTGTTTAGGTTCCATTTTCAAAAGGTTTGATTCACCTTCCTTGCACCCCAGAACTCTGTATACACGGGCTAACAGTGTCTAAAGTTCTATCATAACAATGGCCTTCTAGCACCTCAATTTCTTCCCAGAATTTTTCCTCCTTTTTCAATTTTATGCAGCATTTCTCGTTACTGTATTTGTTGTTCTCTCACCCTCACTGTTTTTGGTCTGCATCTTGACACTCCCAGTGAATATATTAAGCCTCCTAATGTTGTAACTTGATAGCATAATACATATATTTTAACCTTTTGTGCAAAACACAAAGCTGAGGACTGAAGACCTGCTATTTTAACCTTTTGTGCAAAACACAAAGCTTAACGGACTGAAGACCTGCTTTGCCGAAAGTTCCCACTGATGAGACAGAAGTTGGCAGGTCTGTCATACATGCGGTCTGCCAGCAGCTGCCTTGCCTTCTCTGTATTTTGTAGTCTTTTGGAAGCTAGCTCAGAGAGCTTTCCATAATAACATGGGTGCTACTTGGATTCTTGGAGAAATATTTTGTTTTCCTCTGAACCTGCTTTGGACTTCCCCTGTGCATGCATTAAAGTTGCCTGTGAGAAGTTTGGAAGGGCCAAAAGGTTTAATTCAGATGCTTGATGGATAGAACATAGCAGGACATTATTCCTTGCTACACTTCTTTAGTTTTGTATTCATTGGTATTTATCTTGGATGTCTTGTTTCAAGATCTTGACAGTGCTGTGACATGACATTACTTTGCAGCCAGCATGGAGCAACTCCTTCAAAGGTCACACAGATACTCAGCATGTATACACTCTATTTCCCACTTGGAAGACAGTTTCAAGTTCTGATTGACTTTACCAAATTCCAGAGATCTGAAAGATATCTTCCCTGAGAAGAGATGATTTCAATAAGAATTCTTTAAAATATCCTAGATACAACAACTGAAAAATTCAAAAAGCAATTTCAAGTTCCTTTAAAACCTCAGCTTAAAAGATGAACTGATACAAGGTAGCTTAGGCCATTCATCCAGCAGAGCGGTAAGAAATGCAGTTGCTAGGACTGGAGCAGCGTCAGTGTTCTGCCTGATATAGGCCTTTTCCACATTGTGGTTTTCTTATTACCAGGGAAGTATAAATATGCATCATCCAGCTCTTTCAGTTGACTCACTTTCCCACGTCGTTGATCATTGGATAAATGTCCTTTCCTTAAGTGCATAGTAGTTGGCTCTTCGAGCAAAACCACTGCTACCTTTGTGTTTTATCTGATGGTGTCTGCAAAGTTTCAGTCCATGCACTGTTCTGACTTCCTGCTCTTGCCATCCACAGTGACATGTTGGGAAGGATGCTGGAGCTCACATCAGAACTCAGCTGGAACACTGTTGCCACTGCGATTACGATATTTTTCTTGCTGTGAATGGAATGGCAGCATTTGTGGTTAGGGCTTGCCATGTTTATTAAAAGTATTGTCATGTAATTATGGTCCAAATATCAAACAGCTGGAGACATCTATTAAAGCATATTAATTAAGGACATATTAATTAAAAATAAAAAAACCACAGTGGAACTCTAATACCGTACAAAAAAATCAAGCCAATTATTAGGAGAAAGATTGTCAGTGGAGTAACTGACTTTACCATAGAGCTTGAATATATTATGAAATTCATAGCTGGCTTCCCTAGTGGCAGCAGCTTAATAAAAGACTATTGCCTACCACTGAGTTACACTCTTTGCTTGTCCATTCACTTAGTCCTTAAGTAAACCTGTAAGCACAATCATTCACTCACTTGTTGATGAGAAACAACATTTCAAATAGGTCATAGAACAAAATATGATAGATATACTAGAATTTTAACCTAGTGTTTCCAAATAGAACAAGTATACATGCTTTTTTCACGTGGGGGTGTGAACCCAGGTCTTTGTGTATGGTAGGGAAGCTCTCTGTTCTAAGCTACATCCTCACCTACATACATGTTTTATGTGGGTACCGGGAATATGAACTTAGGTTCTCGTGATTCTGGGGCAGGTATTTTCTAACTGAGCCATTGATCTAGTAGCCACTGCATGCCTTTCTAAATGGAAACACTTTAATAAAGAGAGCCATCACCTTGAAACTGGCAACTGGTTTTGCTAAAAAATCCTCATTTGGGCCCTCATGGTACCTAAAATTGGGATGAAAGTATAATATCTCTGCTTTCATTTTGCATCTTTCTCTCTCCTCTGCTTATATGAGAAAGCACAGAGGTAAATCATTGTCCTTAACCTGTCCTTTTGAGAAGCCTTGGCTTCTATAAAGAATCAATCTCCCAGGATGTATCTATCAATAGATAAGGGCAACTATACTTAAGGGGAAAACAAGACTCAATTATTAACAGATTAACAATTTAGCGATTTACTAGGTCACGTAGTATGATCATATCTGAGACAATGATAGATATGGCAACACATAACCGGGACTGTTTTATAAATCTCACCTTCTGTTTGAATTTAAATCTTTTAATACCATGGAAAATATACTTGAGCATCACTAGAACCATGTTCCCCAATGGTGGCATTAAAATGCTTTCTCTCTTTGCCCCCATCATCTGCATCTTTCATTGGTGCATAGAGGAATGGCAGTTGAGCATTGTTTGTAGGGAGCTGGAAGTCTAGCTTCTACCTCACAGAGCTCAGGCACAGTCTCTGTCACGATATGCTGTTTTCTGAAAATAAAGGAGTGTAACACATTGGACTGTAAGCCTTGTGCATTTCCCATGCAGGAGGCTGACTGTAAACCGACAACAGGGAACCTGAGGCTGACCTCATAGCCATGTCCGAAATTTCATTTCATGTCACTAGACACATAGATTGTCTTTTTCTTTTGGGGGTAGCTATTCAGCCATTAACTCCTGTAAGTGATTCTCTTTCCTCCTCTTTTTCCTTCTCTCTCTCTCATTTGAAATTTTTAAGTGTATAATTACCCCCAAATGCCTTGCTGTATGGCTTTAACTGATTTATTATGTCATGGACTGACCCAATCTTTAGTGAAAGTGGAGGCTCTTATGTCTAGTACTGTACCCACAGACACTCTGGATGACTTCCCAGAGAGCATGTGAGCACTGAAATTTTCTTTTTAACAGGAAGCATTCAATGTTGGTGCAATGAGTAAATATTTTAGATTTTATAGGTCATATGTTCTGCATCAGAACTCCCTAGGTCTTGTTTTGTAGAATGAAATGATCATAGACAGCAAGCAAGTTAACAAATATGATTATATTCAAATATAATTTTATTTGCAAAGTAAACAATAGTATAAATATGAATTTCATATGTTGCCAACTCCTATTTTATCCCCTTAGGTCAAAATCCTTCACTTAATCCAACTAAGGTTAAAATTGACCTGTTAAATTTCTCCATTTTCTAGATAAGAGTAAGTTATATGCAAAAATCAACTATAGTTAGGCAACTTATTGCCAGTCTTATCACTGGATTTTGAATATGACACATAAATAGCAACTGCCTCATATACTATTTTCTCTATTTCTTGTTGATAAATCTCTCCTATGCTCTCTTTCATTGACAGGAAATTTCAATACATTGGGGTATTAAAATTGAAGTTTGAGAAGAGCGTCATGGGAATAAGCTTGAATATGGATGCCAAAAAAGAAACCCCACATTAGCTCAGAATTGAGTATAATAATGGATTAATTATTTAGGGGTAGACTCACAGATCACAGCCCTCGGCTCAAACTGGGAACAGCAACTGACTCCCACAGCCAGAAGAGAGGGAGTCCATGTGCTTTACATCAGCATTTATAGTATAAGAGGACACGCCAAGTTAGAGGATAACTTAAAGGCTATAGGCTGTAGGAGTTCCTACAGCACCTCCCCCTTCTGTTTAAATAAGAGAGTCCTAAGCCTAATGCAAAATTCTATACAATAAGAACAAATATAATGTATAAAAATTAGAATTACAACCAACATAAACAATATCAAGCAAGAAACATGTGATAAATGTTTCAACAACTATTGTATCCTAAGGAGTTTAAGTCTTATAAATAACTTGGCCAAGTCAAGAGAGGAAAGTAACTACAGCTATCTAGTCTTCAACCCCATCGAAAACCCAAGAAGGGAAATAATATTACTTGAGTAAGCAGGAAGTGCAATCAAGCAACTTCCAAAATGTGCAACAAATGACAGAGAAAACTGGCTACTTAGGCAATCACTCAAAGTCTCATTTGGATCAACCAACTTTGGCTAAGGCCTAGAGTAACTGAGAGACCATTTCCAGAGGCAGGAAAATTTTCAAAACCATCTTACCCTGTCTTGTCAGGCTTTGACAGTCTTTTTTCTTGTATCCTGCTTGTCCTGTCAGGACATCATGTACTTTGCCAGTGGTTGAGGCATGGACAGTTCCTTGCCCAAAGTCCAGTTTCGCCAAGAAGAAAACAAGCTCCAAGTGGAGTGTCTTCAGTGCTCAACATTCTTTTGGAAATAGATCAGTGCTGCCAAGAGCAATCATGTATCACTTCAACAGAACCCTAAGTTATTTAAATGCCATATTCTACAGCTCTTTGAAGAGGTTGAAAATTACCTATCTATGCAGAATACAACTCTATGTATCTAAAGAACCTGATTAGTCTAATTATAAGTATGACAAACATAGATGACTATTGACCTATAATTCTTAATACCTATATAACTTAAGGACTAAGATAATCTTTAAACAACTGTGCAATAAATGAGGACAATGACCTCAAAATGTAACAATGTATAAGGATCTTGATCAGAGGTATAAATGTATATTGCAATTATGATAAACATATCCTAAAATTGTATTGATATACAAAATGTCTTAAGTAGAAGTATTCATGCATACAATATGATAAAATAACTTTGCCTAGGTATACAAATATTGTAGACAAAATAGGAACATATTCAATATAATTTAAGTTTGTATCAATATACAAGAATCTATACCAATGTAAATTGCTTATAAATAATAACTAACAAGTATAATACTCACTATTATTGTTAGTATGAGTAAGCTCACACTAATCTATTATCCTAATTTCCCTTTTTTTTCAAAGAGCTTTCTGAGCCTACATAATTTCCCTCAATCCCCAACCCTATACCAATTATAATCAACCCCTAAATGATGTCCCTAACCCTGAGGACAAACTTTGCTGGGAGAAGGGACGTCGTCTTCTAGAATTACTCCCAGCTTTCTTGGGGGTGATGTTCTTTCTATGGGATCCCGTGAAAGTAAAATGATGGCTAAGTTCCAAGATTACTGTCTGGTATAATTGCAAATAGTCTCTGAGTATTTAGTAGGGTATTTCTTAGGTTCCTATTTGGAGTTCTAGCCAGAATGTTGTAAAAAAAAGTGCACCATTTCAGCTAACCAAGTTGGAGCCATCTTGAGCAGCAGGTACCAAAAACAGGTCTTATAGCAGTGCTATATGGGAACCATGGTGGAGTGTAGAAGGGGAGGGAGAATAAGGGAAGGGAGCAGAGAAAAACGTATAGCTCAATAAAAAAATCAAAAAGAAAAAATATTAAAATACACTTAACTTGTTCTTTCACTTTTATGTATTTCCATGCACACTCCTTCCTTGCTCTCTTTCAATTTCATGGCCTCTATTATTTAATTATTGTTGCATACACAATACATATATGTATATATATTGATATATGTAAATATATATGTAACCTAATGCATAAATGAAACCTGATCACTCCATATAATGTTACTGGTATATATATAAGTTTATGTTTGATCACTTGGCAATAGATAACAAGTCTTGGGGCTCATTTTTGAGGAAGACCGTCTCTTCCACTCTCAGAATTACTTAGCTATCTGGTTTCTTTGTGGGCTGGGGTCGCACAGGACTCCCCTTTCCATGTTAGCATGTCTATTGGTGTCCCCTGTTCAGTTCATGCTAGTGAGACTTCATGGTTAGAGCTTCTCTGAGGTTTCATCATACTCTTTGTTCCTTTGGTTGTCAAACTTACTAGTGCTGTGATCCTTGACTATTTCCTTATGTTTTGGTGACCCCCAATCATAAGGTTATTTTATTACTACTTCATAACTATAACTTTCCTCCTGTTATGAATCATATTGCAAACATCTGATATGTAGCCATTATGAAAGGGTTTTTCAACACCCAAGGCATTGTGACTCACAGGCTGGGAACCAATGGGGTTCTTACAATCTTTTTGTCTCCTGTCTCACCACTTTATCTTTTCTTGCCTCTTTTAGTTGTTTCCTTATTTGAACCAGAATCCCATAAAATTCATATATTATGATATAAAATTAGTTAATATGTTCATGGTTCCTCAGAAAATGCTGGCATCCATATCAAATTAACTACAGTCTATGGTTGATATCTTATCCCTCCTCTAGAAGAATAATTTCAAATATCTTATATTCATTTGTATACTTTCTTTATTTAGAAGTTTTTGTGTGTTTGCTATTTTATTTTCTTATGTATTAGGTATTTTGGTCCCTGTGTTATTATTTCATATTTACTTTCATTAGAATTTTGTTTTCTATTTACTTTTCATTATTCTTTATTATACCTAAGGTTCTCCTGCTCACAGTTTTCTACTTTAGGCAATGCTTTCTTAGATTTTCTGTTTTGTTTTGTTTTTTAAGTGGTAGTTTCTCAGCAGCAAACTTTTAGGTTTCTATTTAATTAAAACAATAATTTTGAAATTATAGACAATAAAGCCCTGTGGATAGTAAGATACTTTCTGAAGATTAATTAAAGCTATTTTCATAAACTACAAAGATATGTCTGTATAAATGATAAGAAAATAGAAGTGGATCTGTCTAGGGAACAAAGGGAACTGACAGATGAGGGAGAGTTAGAGACCTGAGTTAGGAAGGTGTGGGGTAAATTTTGCTCAACATACAATCTACATTTAAATGATAATGGTTTTATGTAACTTAGTATCATACGTTATGAATGTATACAATGAAAAAAGTTTAAATTTATGGAGAAAATGTTTTTTCCCTTTTTGTATTAGTTCTTCAAGAATTGCATTTGATATGTTTTGTTTATATTCACCCTTTTCCCCACATCTTCCAGACCTACCCCTACTTCTCTACCTACACAAGAGTTTTTTTCCTTTTTTAATCAATCAAGTCCAGTTTACATTGTTCAAATATTCCTGGGTGTGTGGCTTTCCACTAGAATGTGGGGACTACACTCTTAAGGAAATCTGACTCTTTCTCTAAACAACTATCAATTTCCAGTAGCTCCATCGCTTGGGGTGGGGCTTCGTGTCCACCTCTTTTCTCCGTTCTGGGATTATTTTTGTCTGGAGTTTGCACAAGTATTGTGCACGCTGTCATTCTGCTCTGAGTCCATGTGTGCACATGCTCTTCTGGATCAAGACAAGTGTGTTTGAAGCTATGTATTTATTTTTTATTTATATTTTATTTTTATTTTTTATTCTTTATTTTCTTTTTTTAAAAAATAAAACAAACTATCTTTTTTTTTCATTTTACATACTAATCCCAGTTCCCACTCCCTGCCTCTCATTCCCTCCACCTACTCCTGCTCCACCCCTATCCACATCTCAGAGAGGGTAAGGCACATTGCTTTGGGGAAGGTCCAAGGCCCTTCCTACTATGTCTAGGCTGAGCAAGGTATCCCTCCAAAGAGAATGGGTTCTGAAGTTGGTGTCAGAGAAGCTTCTTTCAAGATGCAGAGGATAACAGCCTGGCATACACAACTTTTGCTAAATAGAAAGGAAAAACACTAAAGTACCATTTCGATTTTTAAAAAACCACGTTCACATTTATACTAATACCAAGAAGGAACTCAACAAGTTTATTAGCTTTGTAGGAATATTTTGATTGAATAGAAAAAATATGAACTTTATCACATTTTGAAGTTTGAGTATATATCTTTTATTAATAAGATTAAAAGATTACTGTTCCAAGGAAGGGAAATATGCATAAAGTGTGCTATATGCTAAAAAAGCTTGTTTCAAAGAGAAGAACTTGCCCAATAGTTTCAACTGTATAATAAAATAACTTGACTGTTTTTCATGGAACATTTTTTGAAACAAACAGCTTTCCAACAAATTACAGCAATCCAAATTTAGGATGTTAAGTAGAAAATGTCTCTTCACCAAACGTAAGCCTGTCACTTCAAGGAAAATAAGCAGTGGTGTGCTAATGAATGTTTAACAATTAGCCCTCTGCTGGGGGAACAAATCTGATTTGTAGAATGGAGCTGACTTCTGTGGGGCAAATACTTCTAGCTCACTTCAGAGTTCTGATTTCATATCAATAAATACAGAGGTAGGAACACAAGATCAGTTCTCAGAAGCAATCACAAACTCACTATCCAACTCTATAGTTGCAGACTTCCCAGCACTTAAGGGCTCCGTGAGTTCAGCATCTGCAGATCCCAGGGCACCTGTGTTCATGTGCGTATACTCACAGAGTAGCAAAGCACACAAGGAATTAAAAATAATCAAAATTAAGCATTAAAATGACAAAGAAATCAACTTAATGTGACATAGTATAGGAAGCTTAATTGATAAGGTTTCATATTATAATTTATAAGGTAATTTATAAGGAGCTACCAATTGTTCTAGCATCAAGTAATATTAGATGAGTAAAATACTCTTCCCCTTCCCAACTATAATTTGTGTGAGGCTAAATTGTCCTTTGTCTTTCAAGTTCACCTATCATGACAAGAAGATGCCTTATGTCAGTACTGAAGCTAATACTGCAAGACTGAGAAAAGTAAAGAATAAAGAGGTCACAGTAGATTCTCCTCACAAATATAGGATCAAGACTGAATGTGTGTATGTGATTACTGATGCAGGGTAAGTGGCTCAGGAGAGCATCCCTTGTGACACTCCTCACTGTTGCAAATGGCACAGGTTAGCCATTCAGAATGGTTTGAGAACTGTCTTTCTGTGGATATCAACTTTCATTTAATTTAATGCATTTCATGACTGACAACTAGTTCCTAATTCATTTATATATTTTGTAGATATCTATGGCTTTATTAGAATACTCTGTATTTAATTTTATGTCCCCAGAGGGAAAAAGACAAGATGTGTTTAGTTTATTTTGAAATGGGCAGGCATATATCACTGCCAAATTTACATATAATGAGCACAGTAAAGATCATTAGTTTCTTTATCAGCTAGAGCATGGCTTATGAAACAAAGTAGATAACTTATTTTCCTTATTAATCTAGGAAAGATTAAGCTTTTTTTCTTACTGCTCAGAAATCTGTAGTAATGAAGAGGGTAAGACAGATATGTCAACTTGAAAACCTACATATTGGTACTGATTCAAAAGTTTGCTGGTAACTTCTTGTTCATAAAGGGAAATTTAAAAACGGGGGAAATATTTCATATTATGCTCATTAGTTCCTGTCAACTTGACACAAATCTATACATACTGAGTAAGAGTGAACATTTGAGGAAATGACTCTGTCCGATTGGCCTACAGGGAACTCTTGGGACATTTCCTTGGTCAGTGCTTGACATGAGAGGACTTAGGAACCTGGATGTGTGTATGGGGGAGGTTGGCCCTCGGTTTGTGGTCCTGGGGGTATAAGAAAGCAGACTGAGCAAGTCATTGAGAGAAAGGCAGTATGTAGCAGTCCTCTGTGGCTTTTGCTTCAATTCTTGCCTCCAGATTCCTGTCCTGACTTCCCTTCATGATGGGCTGTAAACTGTGAGATAATATGAACCCTTTCCTTTCTAAGTTGCTTTCAATCATTGTGTTTTATCATAGCAATAAAATGTAAAATAAGATACCTTTGATACTTGTGAGTTTTTCTGAACCACTTAGTCTTAATACATCCAAAGAACAGCATTCATATATGAAGAAGGACGCTTAAAAGAAATCCCACACTAGCTCAGAATTGAGAAAGAGACAGTTATTTATTTAGGGGTAGACTCACAAATCAGAATCTGCTGCTGGAATGGAGATCAGAAACCAAATCCCTCAGCTGGAAAAGTGGCCAGAAGCGTGCTCTACGTCGGCATAAATAGTACAGAGGCCATGCCCCAGTGGGAGGGTAACCACTGGCTGTAAGACTTTCTACAGCACCTCCCCCTTTTGTTTAAAAAAAAGAGTTCTAAGCCTAATACAAAATTATATACAATACAAACAAATATATTCAATAATTATCCTATCCTAACTAGTTTCAGTCTTGTATAATAAATAACTTGGCCAAGTCATAGGAGGCAAGTAACTACAACTATCTAGTCTTCAACCCCATTGAAGACCTGAGAAGGGAAATAATATTACTTGAGTAAACAGGAAGTGCAATCAAACAACTTCCAAAATGTGCAACAAATGACAGAGAAAACTGGATACCTGGGCAATCACCCAAAGTCTCATTTGCAATGTTGAAGCAACCAACTTTGGCTAAGGCCTAGAATAACCAACAGACCATTTCCAGAGGCAGGAAAGTTTTCAAAACCATCTTACCCTGACTTGTCAAGATTTGAAATCCTGCTTATCATTTCCAGATACTATGTACCTTGTCAGTGGTTGAGGCATGGGCAGTTCTTTGCTCAAAGGCCAGTTTTGCCAAGAAGAAAACAAGCTCCAAGTGGAGTGTCTTTGGTGCTCAACATTCTCTCAGGAATAGATCGGTGCTGCCAGGAGCAATCATGTATCACTTCAAAAGAACCCTAAGTTACTTAAATGCCATATTCTACAGCTCTTTGAAGAGGTTGAAGATTACCTATCTATGCAGAATACAACTCTATGTATCTAAAGATAGTCTAGTCTAACTATAAGTATGACAAACATAGATGACTATTGGCCTATAATTCATAATGCCTATATAGCTTAAAGACTATATTAGAATATTACACAATAAACAACTATGCAAAAAGTGTTGACAATGACCTTAAAATGTAAACAATGTGTAAGTATCTTGATCAGAGGTACAGTGCAATATGATAAATATATCATAAAATTGTATCAATATACAAAAATGTTTTAAGCAGAGATAGAAGCATGCCTGCATACAATATGACAAAATAACTTTGCCTAGGTATATAAATATGATGGACAAAAATAGTAATATATTCAATATAATTTAAGTTTGTATCAATACACAAGTATCTATACCAATGTAAATTGCCTATAAACAATAGCGCACAAGTTTTCACTCTATTGCTCACTATTATTATTAGTGTAAGTAAGCTCACACTAATCTATTATCCCATCCAATTTTACCTTTTTTAAAAAGAGATCCCTGAGCCTATGAAGTTTCCCACCAGCCCCCAACCCTATACCAATTATAACCAACCCCTAAATGATGTCCCTCACCCTGAGGACAAACTTTGTTGGGAGAGGGGACTTTGTCTTCTAGAATTACTTCCAGCTGTCATGGGGGTGATGTTCTTTCTATGGAATCCTGTGAAAGTAAAATGATGGTTAAGTTCCAAGATTAATGTCTGGTATAATTGCAAATAGTCTCTGATTATTTGGTAGGGTTTTTCTAAGCTTCCTATTTGAAGGTCTGGCCAGAACGTTGTAAGAAAGTGCACCATTTCAGCTAACCAAGTTGGAACCACTTCGAGCAGCTGGTACCAAAAAGAGATCTTATGGTAGCGCCATCAGCGTCAGGACATCATATGAACCAGGTGGAGTTGTTGTTGTGGGGCCCCATCTTCTTCCTGGAAACTACAAAGATTACTGCAGGAAAATTAATTGTTCATTGTGGACAACATAAATATTATTTATATAGACATATATTCAATGAAAGGTACAATAGAGACAAATATATATATGAAGAAAAGTAAAATTTTTTCTAAATTCTTTTTTCTTCTGTCCCATATCATGGCTCCTAACATGAGACAGAAGCTCTGAATTTTTATTTTACCAACATGCTTGAATTTAGAGAGAAACAGAGCAAGTGTCCAACTCCAAAGCCAGCTCTATATATGAATATATAATCATATATATGTATATATATATATATATATGTTTAAATGTATGTGTATCAGTTACCTGATCTCATAAATCTGATTTGATTTTCTCAGTGATCCTTAGTGGATAGTTAATTTTCCTTCTTTCAGCATCCAAACATCCAGGGTCTCTCAAATTTTTGAGGTTTCCTTACCATCTGTATGATTGTCACCATTGTGGATGAGCTGTCAGTTCTGTTTTTCAAGAGGTTTCTTCATTTCAAACCAAATCTTCATTAATTTTGATAGTATTCATAGTTTTTCTTCTCCTGTGGAGACAAGGGAAAAACCCCTTTACCAACGCCACACATCTCCTGGCTTCCATTGTGAGGTCAGCACATTCTTGAGATAAACCGGTTGATTTAATTCAGAAGACTTTTCCATTATCCAATGTCTCTCTGCTGCTGTTGTCCCTTTCTCATTAGTGTCAAGCAAATTCAAGGTTAATAAGGCATTATGTAATCTATTTTGGGGGGCATTTTCCACCCCTTCCTGTTTGTTTAACATATCCTTTAAAGTTCAATTTGATTTTCTATAACTGCCTGACATGTAGGATTATGTGCTATACCTGTAAAATGTTTAATATTATAATAAGCAAAACAACTGTTTCATTTTCCTAGAGACATAATCTGGACCATTATATGTCTTTATTTGTGCAGTTATACCCATGATGGCCATAACTTCTAAGAAATGTGTGATTACTGAATCAGCCTTTTCTGAGCTTAAAGCAGTTGCCCACTGAAAACCTGAATAAGTGTCAATGGTATGGTGTACACATTTTAATTTTCCAAATTCTGCAAAGTGGAACACATCCATCTGCCATATTTCAATCCTTTGAGTTCCCATTGGTTTAGTCCCTGTAGGTAGCGGTGTTTGGTAATAGAAAGAGCAAATAGGGCCTCTCTTTATAATCTCCTTAGCTTGTTGTCATGTAATAGAAAACTTTTTCTTTAAACCTTTGCTATTGAAATTATTTCTTTATGAAATTCTGAGGCCTGCTACATGCTTCCAATCAATAATTTATCAATTTCTGCATTACCTTGTGCTAGAGGACCTGGCAGACCTGTATAAGATTGGGTGTGTGTTATGTATATAAGACAAAGCCTATTCCAGATTATGTCTTGCACTGGATAAATAATGAAGTCAATTCTGTATCATCTGGTATAAATCCAGCAGTTTCAATATGCAAGATAACTTTCTGCATATTGTGAATCAGTAACTATATTAAGAGGTTCTTTAAAATCCATTAGCACCATGAGAATAGCATATAATTCTGCCTTCTTCACAGGATTATAAGGGCTTTGTTCTGCGTTACTTAATTCTTCTGATTTGTAACCTGCCTTCCCTGATTGATTTGAATCAGTAAAAACAGGGTTCCAGTTATTGGAGCATCATGTACAATTTGGGGAAGAATCTAAGAAGTTCTCTTTATAAGGTTAAGTCTGTCGCTTTAGGGATAATTGCTATTAATTTCTCCCAGAAAATTAGCACAAGTTCTTTGCCATGGTTCATTGTCTTCCCATAACTTTTTTATTTCATCAGCAGTAAAAGGCACTATAATCTCTGCATTATAATACCTGCTAATTGATGAAGTCTCAATTTACCTTTTATAATTAATTCAGAGACTTTTTCTACATAAGTTTTTAATTTTTACTTGGTTTATGTGGTAAAAAGATCCATTCTAAGATAATATCATCCCTCTGTATTAAAATTCCTGTAGGAGAAATTTAGGAAGGCAATATGACTAGAATACAATTAGGATTTGGACTCACCCTATCCTCATGTGCCTTCTGCAATTTCTCCTCAATAATTGTCAGTTCCTCTTCTGCTTTGGCTGTTAATTCTATGGGACTATCAAGTCTTTATCACCATCTATGGTTTTGTTTAATGAATTATTAGATCAGGTGTTAACCCAACAGCCAGTTTTAGACTGGAAATGTCTCCTAATAATCTTTGAAAGTTAGTAAGAGTCTGCAACCAGTCTTTACTAATTTGTGCATTTTGTGTTCTAATTTTCTACAAACTTATTTTATAACCTAGGTAATTGACAGAATCTCCTCTCTGTATTTTTTCAGGAGCAATTTCTAATTCCATTTTGGCAAAACTTTCTTTACTTACTCAAACATTCTTTCTAATGTATCTATATTTGAATAAGATAGCAAAATGTCATCCATGTAATGTTAGATTATAGACTTAGGAAATTGCTTACATATTATTTCCAATGGCTGACTTACAAAGTATTGGCACAATGTGGGGCTATTGAGCATTCTTTGTGGGAGGATAGTCCATTGATATCTCCTAGTAGAATGAGAATTATTATAAATAGGCACTGTGAAGGCAAATTTTTCTCTATCCTTTTCTTGGAAAGGTATGGTAAAGAAACAATCTTTTAAATCAATAACTATAATAGGCCATCCTTTTGGTCATAGAGAAGGCAGAAGAATTCCAGATTATAGAGGGCCCAGAAGTTTAATTACCTTATTTACAGCTCTTAGATTTGTCACCATTTTCTATTTATCAGATTTCTTTTTTCCAACAAATATAGAATTCCAAGGGTTGGTTGATTCTTCAATATGGTGTACATCTAGTTGCTCCTGTACCAGCTTTTCTAAAGCCTGCATCTTATCTTCAACTAGAGGCAGCTGCTTAACCGAATTGGTTTCTCAGTTTACCATTTTAAAGGTAAGGATGTTGGTACATCTAAAAGTTTGCTAGTTGCTTTATGTTCTTGTACAGCCTGAATGGCTAGTGACCTTTGTGTATATTACCTTATTATATCCTTCCCAGAATTATGAGTTCCTGGGACTGCAGCAATGTTAATCTTGGTATTCCATTGCTGTAGCAGGTCATGACCACATAAATTTACTGTAATATTAGCCACATATGACCTCAGCTTCCCTCTTTGACCTTCTGGCCCAATACAGTCAACCCAACTCGTGCTTTGTTTAACTTGAGATATGGTTCCAATTCCTAGTAATTGAATATGTGCCTCTTGAAGAGGCCAATTTGGATGCCAAGATTCTGGGGTAATTATACTCCCATCTGCACCTGTGTCTATCAAACCAACAATTACAATGCCATTTATACACACTCTTAGTTCTGGTCTTTGATCATTTATAGAAGTCTGCCAGAATATATGTTTCCTATTTCCTATTGGAATTTTTGACTTATCCTCCACGCTTATACCATCATCTAGAACAGTATGGTCTTTTACAGAAGGCTCTGGATTTTTTAATTTTCCTGGTGAGACATATCCTCCATAGTTACTGGGAATGACTGGGCCACTTTTGGCTTGGGGGCCTGTGAGAGGCCCCTCAAGGAGTTTTCCAATGGTATCAGGTTGCCCTGTCTGTCTTTTGTTGATCTGCATTCATTGTTCCAATGTCGGCCTTTGCCACACTTTCTACATATACCTGAAGGCTGAATCCACCTATTTTTGCCATAGGAAATAGTATTCCTAGGAATTTCTTGTCTACAATCCCTTATCAGATGTCCTATTCTACCACAATTAAAACATTTGGCATTTTAATGTCTCCTCATTCCTTTGGAAATTGCTTCAGTATTATAGTCAAATGTCTCAATATTCATTGTATGCAGGATTCATTTATCCATAGGTGCTGATCTAATCATTAATGGCCCAAGTGTCTTTTTGCATTCTAAGTAGGCATTTTCAAAAGCCAGAGATTTAATAAGTATTCATCTAGCATCTGGGTCTGTTACTCCTATTTGTACAGCCTTAGTTAATTATTGTAAAAAGTCAGTAAAGGGTTCTCTTGGCCCTATTTAACCATGGTATATGATTCAACTCCTTTTTTTTGGTTCTTGAATCCTATCCTATGCATTTAAGGCTGCATAAATGCCTTCACCAATAATTTGATATTGGGAAATCTCAAGGCCTTTTGCTTTTCCCTGTCATTCCAAAATTTTTGTCTCTTCTATGAAATAAATTCTAAACATTAATTGAGGCCCATCATCCAGGACTGCTGAAACTAACTGAATCCAATCATGTGGTGTTGCTTTGATGCTGGAAGTCCATGTCTTTATCATCTCTCTGACAAATGCAGAATGCAAGCCATAAGTTACAACAGCTTGTTTAATTTCTTTTAGATCATTCATTCCTATAGGAATCCATCTACCTTCTTTGTATCCTTTTGGGTATTTAAACTTGATGCTTTGTCAGAGTAGATTACAGGGTAGGAAGCTAAAACCCTGGGTAAGTCATCTCTGACAGCTACTGGCAATGCTGAATCCTGTCCTTGTGGCTTCTTTCCCTCTTCATCAGCTCCAATAATTTCCTTAATTATTTCAAATCTCTTTACTACCATCATTTGTAAATCCTGAATCTCCTGGCCTGTATATATTTCTAGTGATTTTATTGAGGCACCTAGACTCTGGTCCTCATTCTGCACATATGATTCCAGGTTCTGAACTTTCTCCATTAAAGATAACATCTCATTCTTGGACATTACTTCAATAGCGTACAGACTGCCATCCTGGTGAGATAGTCTATTTGCTAATTTATCATAACTTTTTAACAATTTTTGACTGTCAAATTCAACACTATGAATTCTTTCAGATAACATCTTAGTACCCTTAGATATGGATTCAATTTTGTCTGTCAAATTAATGTTATCCTTTTTAATAGTACTAATATTTTCAGGTAACTTTTGATTTTCTATGTTATTAATCTTGTCAACTAGCTATTCATTATTAATCCGTAAAGACTGTATCATTCCTACAAGTGCCACATTCTTTCTTAATATGAAAAAAATTGAGTCTCAATACTCAATAATTTGAAGTATCACCATAACCATATAAGCTTAGCAAAATACAATCCATAGTATTAGCAAAAAAGTTACTAAAAGTTTCAATATTAATGTAGTCTGCTATATTGATTTATTAATTACCTGTTATGTGATCTGTTAAACTGTAATCTTTATTGTCCAGCAGATGTCATGGTTGCAGAGTTGCGACTAGAAGCATTGCAACCTGTGGTGACAGGAATGGTCCTGAGCCGATTTAGTTCCCCACCTTGGTATTGGTTAAATACTGAGAAATATGCTTTGCTTGACAACTTAAAAGCAATTAAATCAATTCCATACATGGAGCAAGAATCCCAGAACTCATGGGCAGGGAGCAGAACCTGAAGTTTCACAAGTCGCCACGCGGCAAGGATCTGTGCCAGGGAACCCCACCAGGGAACCCATGGAACTGAACCAGGGAACTGCACCAGGGAATGTGGCAGTCATGCATGCACTTGGGAAATTTCCAAGTTGCCACATGCAATAAGCTCCGTTGTGGCAGGGGTTTTACATAAAAACTGCTTAGGTAAAAGCAAGCCAAGCAGGCAGGCTTGGGAGACTGTCTGGGCTGTTGACTGGCTAGGCCATTAGGCATCCACCCAGTAGATGTGGAGTCTGAATCTATGTGGGCACCAGAATGAAGAAGGATGCTTAAAAGAAATCCCACACTAGCTCAGAACTGAGAAATAGACTGTTATTTATTTAGAGGTAGACTCACAAATCAGAATCCTCTGTTGGAACGGAGATCCAAAACCGAATCCTGCAGCCAGAAAAAGAGGCCAGACACGCATGCTCTACATTGCCATAAATAGTAAAGAGGCCAGGCTCCAGAGGGAGGGTAACCACTGGCTGTAAGACTTCCTACAGCACATAGAATTATTTATTATTTTTCTGGGACATGTGTATTTCTATCCAAGTTTGTATGTCAAGAAACATTCCATTCTAGATAAAGACAGAACAGTTGTCCATTAATTTAGCCCCTTTTAGGTTATAAAAACAGATATACCTTAACTTCTAAGCCTTTGATAAATTTTGAAAATTGAGCTACATCAGGATGTGGACAATATTGAGATAGTGAGGGAAAGAAATAGTAACTGAGATAAAGGATAGTGAGAAAAAAAACACCAGAAAGAGAAGAAACAGGGAAACAGGGAGTTGAAGCTTGAAGCTCCTGTAGGACTGGGTCCTCAGATCGCCCCTTACATGTTTCTGCAGTTTTCACAGGATAACCTCCCTTTCACCCCTGTGTCATCATCTCCTGTCTGACCCTGCTCTGTGCTCTCATTCCACTCCCTCATCTCTGGACTCTGACTGCTAACATCAGCTTGAGTTTTAATAGACTTAAGAGCCACACCCCACCCCCAATAGAGTAGAGTATGACATGCTTTATTAAGTTTCTTGTTAATTTTATTGCTTTATGAAAATTAGGTGCCTATTTGAATGGGAAGGAATAAATTAGCAGAGTAATATAACAGGTATAGATGTCATGCACTATACATATATTCAAACAATGGCTCTGTATTAATTGTTGCTCAATCATTACTTTTTGTTTGCTGTTTGCTTGTTTTTTTCCTTTTTTTCTTTTTGGATATGGCTTCACAGTGGAGCCATGTTTGTCATAAACTTAACAGTGATTCTCCTGTCTCTGCCTCTCTGGGGTTGGAATTACAGGACTAGGCCTCCATGTCTGACTGAATCAATTCTTTTTGTCCAGACTGTTTCTGTGGTCACAGCAACATTATAAATAGTGTATCTAAGAAGAAGGAAAGCAGGGATTGAAAAGTAAAAATTAACCAAAAGAATGCAGGTATGATTTGCATATACCTATTTAGATGATTTTCTACTTAACTAATGAGTTTTAAGAATAGCTGTCAAACTGTTAAAACCATAGTTCCACTAACCTTGTTGGCTTTTAAGAGGAATGAACAAAATCTACTAGAGACCTAGAGTGAAACATTTTATTTCCTTCTATTGTGTAGAAAAAGAAAAGAGAAAGAAAAGGAAAAGAAGATAAAGAGAACAAATATGAAAATGAAAGACCAACATTAATTTTAGATGTAGCTTATAGTATTGTATTAATCTGATCCCCAATGGCTGTGGCCACAGTGCCTACTGGAACAAAACAGAATATTAGTTACTGAGGCACACACATACTCTTCTGAACCTTCATAGATGTTAACTAGAATTCTAAGACTGGTGACTGAGAGCTAGGAAGAAAGAGTCACAGCATATGTGTGTTTTTCTCAATTTATTCTTGGGGTCTATATTTCCCACTGTTCATAAAGATAGTGGCATTTCATGTGCTCTAACTCATTAATCAACTGGTAGTTTCATTGATTCTTTCTGGCTGACAGCTCTATTCTGAAAACTACCATGATAGAGATCCCTTGACCAAGATAGAAATCCCCTGCTCAGAGAACAACCACACATGTAGCAGCAACAATTTATCCAGGAGCAAACAATGTCTTCCTTTCTTCTAATCCTTTGATAGACATTTTACCAGCATTCCCAAATACACTCAAGTCCTTGTAATAAGAAGACAGCAATTCTAATTCTTTGATAAAATGAGATGTAGAAATAATGAAGGTTAAAGACAGTAAAATTTCCATCATCTTTAGAAAAGAAATGCTACAGAGTTACCTGCATTGAGACCCTGACAGCCTGAGTCGTATTTTAAATTAAAAAGGTATCCTTAATTTCCATGCAGTTAGAAATCGGTGTTTATGCCTTGTAAATCTAGGAGGTTTGGCAAATGTGTAGAGTCACATAATCACAAGCACAATCAAGATACAGAATAATTTCATCAGTCCACACTGCCACTCAAATAATTATCCTGGGCTGCCACTTGAGAGTCTGAACTGCTTGTATCTACCTGCTCTATAGCTGTACAATTTTGCTTTTGTTGTATTTTCTGGAATGCCAAGTACAAGGAATCATACACTGGCATGCTCTTCTTTTATATAGTATGCTGTATTTAAAATACATGCATATTATTGTGGTATCAGTAGTGTTTGCATTTATTATAAGTGTTAGCATTATTAGTAGTATTGTGTGATGTTACAGATCAAAATCAGGGCCTTACATACAACATAGAAGCAGTCTATGAGTTACATTCCCAGACCTGCGATTTTATACTGGAGTAATTCTTTCAAGTGGAGTTTACCTCTTCTTCCTACAAAGGAGTTTTGATGTTCCTAAGTCTTAACAAATAAAATTATATAAATATGTTTATTAAAAGTTTCTGTTTGGGCAAAGATATTTCACTACCAGATAACTTTGAGTAGGACTTATGAGTAAGCGCAAACTGTACAGTTAACTTTACATGAGCCCACCAAGACATTTTCATTAATGGTGTTCTTTTCAGTCCAGAATGTGACAGCCTGCTTGTTCTTCTTCATCCTTATTATGATTGCCATAGCCAGGTATTTTCTACTGTTAGTTATGCTTTGGTTATCCTCCTCAATGAACAGTGGAATCTTGCCTTCTTCAATCTGCATTTCTTTCTTCACACGATTTAGGCATCATTTCATATGTCTACTTGCCAACACAAAAATTTCTTTGGTTGAATATTTGATAATTTGTCAGTTTTTATTGGGTGTTCTTTTTCTTACCTATTGAAAGTTCTTCATGAGTTCCAGACACATGTTCTTTGTCAGGCATGTAATTTGGGAATACTTGGAACTGAAGAGCATCATGAGAGTTACCAAATGTTTTCTGATTGGACTCAAGTTCTGTTTCTCAAGATGAAGCCCAAACATGGCACCACTATTGGACAAAGAGATATGGCTGGACAGGTCATAGGGGAAAAACTACTGCTATTACTGTGTTAAGTGGACATTCCCTAAGATCAAACATATGTGTGTGTGTTAGTACGCATATGTATGTGTGCTCAAGAGCACTAGTGCTAAGGAAAATTACAGATTTACAGAGAAGTTTTCCATAAATGAATTGACTATATGTTGAGGATTATGAGTCATGAAAAAAAATAATTTTATTATGCCATAAAAAGATATATACTTTCTTCTGGTATCACTTCTTGCAGCCTGAATAACTTTCTTTAGCATTTCTATTATTGAAGATTTACGAAGCCACTTTATTTCTAATTATATTTATCAAAGGTGTTTTTGTTTCCTTTCCCCATCTCCCTTAAAACTATCTCCAAGTCTTTTGTCTTTCATTTTTAGCATTTCAACTACAAAGCACTCAATACAATTTTCTTTGAAATATCTTATTTGGAGCTTACCTTGTTTCTTGAGTCCATAAATTTATATCTTTCAAAATAATTCTGTAAGAGGGTTTTTTAGAAACTGCATATACTCATTCCTCTTATGAGGTAAATGGTGGCTAATGGATTGATATCTACTCACTTGTGAGCCCTGTAGATATCAGCAATTTGTCTCAGCTACTATTTACAGATTTTCAAAGAGTTTTCAGATTTGATTCCATTGGAGCCAAGAGCCAAATAACACTCATCTCAGGGGTATCAAAAACCTCTCCCATAATGAGTGTGTTAACCTGCAGCTAAGGATGTAGGCAATGTAGTATTGGTTCTGAAGGGTAATCCTTTGGGTGAACTGGGTTTTGATGCTATGCATTTGTGTGAATAGGTACTAACATACACAATTAGGGCCTATTGCCAGAGCTAAATTGTTACTGAAGATGTTAATCAAGCTGATTGATCTCTTTAGTTCAGCATAGACAAAACTTGAGCTCCACTTTCAGAACTTTTTAACACTAGTGGATTTCCCACTCTAGGAATTTGTGTCTTAGGCTGAAGGGCAGATTCTAGTTCCCTGCATAAAGAGTGTAGAAGCAGTTGAAAGTGTGTTTTATATTGAGAACTTCAAATTATGTCTCGCACATTTTTCTTTTTGTTTATGTCTTATCTAATTTTATTTTTCTCCTCCTCATTGAAGCTTTATAATTTATGAGTTAACATAGTCTACTAACAATGCTATTAGAAAAAACAAAGGGTGTTAATAAATAAAATATAGCCTGTCTTTTATAAAAGCACTTGGATAGATAGTCTAAAAGTATTGATTCTCCTCAAATAATTTATAATTTTAGAGAAATTGTAAAAGAAATTCCATTTTGGAATAATCAACATAATTGCAAATGAGGTTTTTTCATAAAATAATGAGAGCACATTTTATTTTCCATTTCTCTCCTTTACTTTTTCTTCCTAAATTCATTTTATGATACTACACATGCAAGACAAGCATTCTATCACCCAGCCCTAGCCCTTGTTCTTGCATTTTAAAATTTGTTTGTACTAACTGTACAAAAACATGGATTTTATTATAGCATTTCCATGCATGCATGTGCTGCACATTGACCTCCCTCGTCATCATGTTGTCCACTCTCCCCTGGCTGATCAGCTCCTTCTAAATACCTGTCATTTTCCTTTAGCAACATTTACTTGGACTTCTTGTATTTAAAGTGATTACTTTGAGTAGGAATCCATCATCTTGCTGCTTCCTAGTTGTTGCTTTTTTCTCTCTGTTTCTGTTTTCTCTTAATTCTCATTTGAGATTATTATTAGAGAATTTTTTTCTAAATGAGGTTTTATGTGTCTTTTGTTTTTATTGAGTTATATATTCTTCTTCACTCTCCTCATTTATTCCCCCTCCCATTCTACCCTCTCCTATTATTCCCACAGTCCCAATTTTCTTAGGAGATCTTGTCTTTTTCTACTTCCATGTAGATTAGATCGATATATGTCTCTCTTAGGGTCCTCATTGTTGTCTAGGCTCTCTGGGATTGTGAACTGTAGGCTTGTTTTCTTTGATTTTTGTCTAAAAGACACTTAAGAATGAGTACATATTATATTTGTCTTTTTGGGTATGAGTTACCTCACTTAAATTTATGTTTTCTAGAACCATCCATCTGCCCATAAATTTTAAGATGCCATTATTTTTTTTTCTGATATGTAGTACTCCATTGTGTAAATGTACCACATTTTCTTTATCCATTCTTCAGTCGAGGGAATTTAGGTTGTTTTCAGGTTCTAGTTATGACAAATGAAGCTGTTTTGAACATAGTTGAGCACATGTCCTTGTGGTATTATTGAGCATCCTTTGGGTGTATACCCAAAAGTGGTATTGCTGGGTCTTGAAGTAGATTTAACCTTTAAAAAAATTCAACACTCCTTTATGATAAAGGTTTTGGAGAGATTAGGGATATAAGGTTCATCTAAGTATAATAAAAGCAATATATAGCAAGCCGACAGCTAACATCAAATTAAACGGAGAGAAACTTAAAGCGATTACACTAAAATCAGGAACAAGACAAGGCTGTCCACTCTAGCCATATCTCTTTAATATAGTACTTGATGTCCTAGCAATAACTATAAGACAAAATAAGGAGATCATGGGTATTCGAATTGGAAAGAAAGAAGCCAAACTTTCATTACTTGAAGATGATATGATAGTGTACATAAATGACCCCAAAAACTGTACCAAAGAACTTCAACAGCTGATAAATACCTTCAGTGAAGTGGCAGGATGCAAAATCAACTCAAAAAAATGAGTAGCCCTCCTATACACAAAGGATAAAGAAACAGAGAGGGAAATCAGAGAAACATCACCTTTCATGATAGCCACAAATAGCATAAAGTATCTTGGGATAACACTAACCAAGGAACTAAAAGATCTATTTGACAAGAACTTTAAGGCTTTGAAGAAAGAAATTGAAGAGTATACCAGAAAATGGAAGGATCTCCCATGCTCCTGGATTGGTAGGATCAATATAGTAAAAATGGCAATTCTACCAAAGGCGATTTATAGATTCAATGCAATCCCCAACAAAATTCTTCACAGAACTTGAGAGAACAATCACTAACTTTATATGGAAAAACAAAAAGCCCAGGATAGCCAAAACAATCCTATAAAATAAAGGAACTTCCAGAGGCATTATCATCCCTGAGTTCAAACTCTATTACAAAGCTACAGTAATGAAAACAGCTTGGTATTGACACAAAAACAGAGATGTTGACCAATGGAATCGAATCGAGGCCCGGATATTAATCCATAAACCTATGAACACCTCATATTTGACAAAGAGGCTAAAATTATACAATGGAGGAATGAAAGCATTTTTAACAAATGGTGCTGGCATAACTGGATGTCAACCTGTAGGAGAATGAAATTAGACCCTTATCTATCACCATGCACAAAACTCAAGTCCAAATAGATTAAAGATCTCAATATAAATCCGACCACTCTGAACCTGGTAGAAGATAAAGTGGGAAGTAGCCTGCAGTACGTGGGCACTGGAGACCACTTCCTGTGTAAAACCCCAATGGCACAGACAATAAGAGCAACAATGAACAAATGGGACCTCCTGAAACTGAGAAGCTTCTGTAAAACAAAAGACACTGTCATTAAGACAAAAAGGCATCCTACTGAATGGGAGAAGATCTTCACTGACCCCACATCAGACAAAGGTCTGAGCTCCAAAATATACGAAGAACTTAAGAAATGAGACATTAAAATTCTAAATACCCCAATTAAAAAATGGGGTAAGGATCTGAACAGAGAATTCTCAACAGAAGAAGTTCAAATGGCCAAAAGATACTTAAGGTCATGTTCAACTTCCTTAGCCATCAGGGAAATACAAATCAAAGCAATGTTGAAATACCATCTTACACCTGTTAGAAATACTAAAATCAAAACACCAATGATTGCCTATGCTGGAGAGGATGTAGAGAAAGGGGAACTCTCATCCATTGCTGGTGGGAATGCAAACTTGTGCAACCTCTTTGGAAATCAGTGTGGTGGTTCCTCAGGAAATTGGGAATCAACCTACCTCAGGATCCAGCAATACCACTCTTGGGAATATACCCAAGAGATGCCCAATCATACTCCAAAAGCATTTGTGCAACTATGTTCATAGCAGCATTGTTTGTAATAGCCAGAATCTGGAAACAACCTAGGTGCCCCTCAATGGAAGAATGGATCAAGAAAGTGTAGAATATATACACATTAGAATACTACTCAGCGGTAAAAAAACAATGACATCTTGAATTTTGCATGGAAATGGATGGAAATAGAAAACACTATCCTGAGTGAGGTAACTCAAACCCAGAAAGATGATTATGGTATGTACTCACTCATTAGTGGACCCTAGCCATAAAACAAAGGACACTAAGCTTATATCTCACAAGCCCAGAGAAGCCAAATAGCATGGTGAACCCAAAGAAAGCATATACAGATTTTCCTGAAAATTGGAAGCAAACAAGATCACCAGGCAAAAGTTGGAAGCATGGGGGTGGGGATAGCTATGGGAGAAGGGGGAGCTGGGGAAGGGGAGAGGCAGAAGGAGAAGGGAGAAGGGAAGGACTGGGGTGAGCTTGGGGGAGTGGGAGGGTGGAGATGGATGAAAGGTGGATATTGGAGAAGGGAATAAGATATCTACATTAAGGGAGTCATTTTAGGACTGGCAAGATACTCGGCTCTAGAGGGGATCCCAGGTGTCCACGGGGATGTCTCCAGCTAGGTCCTTGGGCAGCAGAGGAGAGGGTGCCGGAACTAGCCTTGTCCTATAGTCACATTGATGAATATCTTGATCACCACCATAGAAATTTCGTCCGATGGATGGAGATAGAGACAGAGACCCACATTCACATCAGAGCAATGGACTGAGCTCCCAAGGTTCAGTCGAAGAGCAGCAGGTGGGAGAAGATGAGCAAGGAAGTTAGGACCCTGAGGGGCTGGTCTACCCACTGAGACAGTGTGCCTGATCTAATGGGAGCTCACCAAATCCAGCTGGACTGGGACTGAACAAGCATATGATCAAACCGGACTCTCTGAATGTGGCTGCCAATGGGGGCAGACTGAGAAGCCATCAACAATGACAATAGGACCTATGTCTTCTGCATGTATTATCTTTTTGGGAACCTAGTCTATTTGGATGCACACCTTCCTAGGCCGGGATGGAGGGGGAGGTCCTTGGACTTCCCACAGGGCAGGGCACCATGCCTTCTTTTAAGGAAGCATGGGGAAGGAGGGGGGTGAGGGGGAGCGGGAGGGGACTGGGAGAAGGGGAGGAAATGTAAAATTTGTTTTGAATGGAAAAAAAATAATAGAATATGGAAAAAATATAATCTGAAGATTTTGTATATGTTTTAAAATATTCCAAATCCATCTTTAACTACAAAGAACTTTTCACTTGCAGCTCAGGAAACATCGATTAGACCTAGTTAGGCTTTCTCTTCAGTGTTACTAATTATGACTACTGTTATTATGTTGTGTACATTCTTGTATATATAGGCACACATTCCGTTTTAAGGGTACATATGTGTGTGTGCATACTTTCCATAGTATGTTCCTGGAGATCAGAGGAAATCTTTATGGAATTGATCCTCCTCTTTTTCCTCTATATGACTTCTGAAGATTGAACTCTCTTTACCAGGACTGTGTAGATAGTATTTTAATCTACTGAGCAACCTTGCTCGCCTTGGCCCTCCTTAATTTGTAATTTCCTAAATCCCTCTTGCTTTTGCCAAGATAATCTTTGAGACAGAGAAAGAGTGGGGAGAGCGAATGAGAGATAATTAATAATGCTGTATCAAATACTCTACAAAACCACTCACTGAATTAGTGACATTAGTGACTGTTCAGTTTGAAGATAGTGAAAATAAGAGAAGAAAATTATACCATATTAAAATGCTCATTTTTATAAGTGGCTACAATCAATAAAAATATTAGTTCAGTTTTATCTAATATATGATTGTGCAGAGAATCAAAATTTTCCTGTATATGTAGTGAAGATTCCAAATTGAGTTCCATTTATTTTGTTTTGCAATGTTTGTAACAATGGCAGATCACAATCACCAGAACACAATTCATCATTCAAATATTTGTCTTAGGTAAAGAATAATATATCATCTACAATATAATCAAAACAATAAACACAGGAATAAGTTTAACTTAAATGGTTGCTATGTGAAATGTTCCAGTTATTTAGTATATAACAGAATTTAGTATTTTTTTTAAAAACTGAGAATGTAAGCCTAGACATCCTGCACCCTATGTCTATATGAAGAGCAGTGTACAAAGATGTTCTTTTATTAAAGTGGTGTGAAGTCAGACACAGCCTGTCTATCCATAGGAAATGGGCACTATATATACATAGTAATTAGAATAGAAAAACAGTGTATTCACATGAAATGAAAATATGGGGCAATTATAAGAAATTAATGAATTGTGTTTTTCAAGGGAAATTTATACCCAAAATACACTGTTAAAATATAGACATATATCTACCTAAAGTAATATGACCACCACATTAGGAAGTATCCTCAGAGAAGAGTTCCAATGCATTAACATAACTAAAATTACTGATGGAACAGAATAGAAGGGAGAAAAGTTTGGCGTTCAAATAAAATTTTTCTTTAGTGTTCCTCTAAATGCGATGAAGTACTAAAGAGAGGATACTTTTCATTGTGATATATACATGTGTACATATAACATAACCTTTTGTGTAAACATGGTTTAATACAATAATGATTTAGTTTTGTATTAATGCTGCAATTACTGATTGGTTGGCAAAGGTATTTGTTTATATAACACTTTCAGAGTTTTAGGTTGATAGGTAGCTACTCTCTCAAATACTAGAGGGTTTTGCATTGGGGATTAATGTTGACTTGCAAGTTACATGCAAAAGTTACCGCCTCAGCTAAAATGCTGGGAATAGTCACATGACATCATTCACTGGCAAGTGGATTGGAAACTGGAAACTGTCATAGTTCAGGAACATTAAGAGTGAGAAATATTGGGGGAACCCAAACTAAATTCACTACACAGGAAAGCAAGGCTGTGTGTTAGCTCTGCACTGGTTGTTTAGAAATGGAGTGAGACAGGGTGCAGTCCTTTTGCGAGAACCAGGCAGCAAGTGCAACCCATAGCTCTATATGGCAATTAGGTCTGCTTTCAATGATAAATATGATGGCTAGTCCTGGAGGTCAATTTCTGAAATCAAGTTAAATGCAAGCTTTTGGACATTCTACTGGGGGATTTCTTGATAGGTTTATTTAAAGCTGGAAACTATAATCCAAAAATGGGCAGCACCTTCTTGTGGCAGCATAGATAATAGGAAAATAAAAGTTGAAAAGTTTGCATTTTGCCTTCACTCTGGCTGAGAAGTTCCATTCTGTTGCTATGGCCTTCCTTCACTGTTATTTGAATCGTCTTGTTTGGGCTTTTAATGTAGACAGAAGGCGAGCAGCTCTCCAGGGATCTTCCAGGCTTCTGGCAACAGATTAGGATTGCTGAAATGATCAGTCTCATGAGTTTGGTAACTACTGGATTGTCAGCCATTTTTTCAGTAACTGGTCTGCAGTCCAAAATATTAATTCTATATATGCTTTTCCTTTAGAGAATGCTTACTAATACATTAAGAAATGGATTAATATAAGTTATGAAATATTTTTTGGTTTGGTACAAAGTTTTTTCTTTTCCCCCCAATTCAACTGCATGTCTATGAGTGAACTGGATAACATTTAGTTATGCAAATGTCCATCTCTTAAAGGTAAAGCATATATATTTCAGCCACTATTAGGTAAGGCAGTGGTCTTTCTGATTCCAACCAATATAAGATATCAGAGAACATATTTAAGTTTCTACCTAAAACAGTTGTTAAAAAAAAGTACTCACTAGCATGAAAGGACAATAGTTAGTGTGTGGGGTCTGAAGAATGAATACAAGGGCAGACTGGGGCATGGGGTGGAAAGTTCATTGCAGAACTCAGGAGTCTCGCCAGCTAAGGGGGCAATCATTCAGACTCTGCACAGACCAATGAAGCTGCAGTGTATGGCAAAGTACTGTAGAAGAAAACATTTCACATACAGAGAGGGGAAATGGAGAGGAGGGAAGGAGGGAAAAGAGGAAGAGCAGGCGTCCTTCCCTTTATCACTCTCTTCTTCTCTCCCTTCTTTCCTTCTTTCCATCTTCCTTCCTCATTTTTTCTCAAGATTACAGGATGTGGCTGTTCACAAGCTTTTTCTCAAAGACACAAGAGATCTATCCAAAATCTTAGAGGGAACAGTGCCTACAAACAGCATGTGGAGCCCCTGTGCTGCTTTTCTTTGTCGTCCAGACTTGAGAAGTTACAGTTCAGAAGACACTAGGTGGAATACTCAGAAAGAGTGAGGGATAATCAGTCCTAGATGGACTCATATTCTACCGAGCAAATCTTAAAGGTAAAGTTTAATAAAATCAAACTATTCGAAATAACCATATCACAAAACCAAGGTCAAGTACAGAAATAGAAATATATTCAACATTCAATAAGGTATAACTTGGGGGCATTTTCATTAATCAACTTCTTATTACTACAATAAATCAACTGTGTAAATTAACTTGTACAAAGAAAATTTTATTTCACCTAGTTTGGAGTTTCAGCCCAAGACTGGACAGCTTATTGATGCAACCTCTGGTGAGTATGGTTGATTAAAGTACTGGTCATGCCAGTCAGAGCAAGTGGTCACATAATAAATCAGGAAGTAGAGAGGGAGAACATGACAGTTGGGTCCTCTGTGTCAATGTGAGGGCAAATTCCCAATGACCTAAGGACTTCCTATTAGGGCTAGCCTCTTAAATGTTTACTACTTATTCTAATAGTACCATCCTAGGGCACAGCCTTGAAATATGGACCATTATGGGTTATTCATTCCAGCCATGGATGTACCCAAGTAAACAATGCCAGGAAAACCAATGAACTGGAAAACACAACACATAAAGAGAGGGATAAAAATGCCATTACCTAAAAGCAAACCAGAGCTGACACAAGGCCAGATAAAGCACACAAGGATATTAACACCACTACTTTAACTGTGTTCTGTATGTCCAGAAAGCTACACAAAACACAGAGAATACCAAACAGTAACACAGATGACAGAAACTCAGGTGTTTCAAGATGAAAACTAAAATGATCAAGGTTAAAGCTACTCATGGTAAATCCAATGTGGTAAAAGAAAGCTTAGTAAATTTGAAGAACCAGGGAAGGAAACTATCTGAGATCCAGAAGAATAAACAGTAGAAATACTCAAAATGTCTGAGTTGTACATGCATGCATATACACCTGGAATATCCAAAGTCAAGCCAAAAGAAGAGAGGACAGAAAACATAATTGAGAAAAGAATGGCCATGAACTAGAATATCTCATGAGCTTTGTCATCCTATTGGTCCAGCTGGTTTAAGAGATTTCCCAGGTATAACATGACTTTTCTACAACCATGCAAGTTTAAATTTAGATGAATAACATCATTAAAGTAAATAAATTCAAAACTGTACATGCAAAACTCCATACCTAGCAAACAACTTCAAAGATAACATTAAAGTGAAGACATTTTTAGATGAGTAAAAGGGAAAGGATCCACCCATAACCAGCAGATTCACTACATGAGAAAGGCTACAGAAAAGTTTTGAGCAGATGAAAAATAACAAAGAAATGTGAATCTACAAAAGATCTTTAAATGTAATAAATTATAGCTTCATAAATAAAGGCCATGTTTCTCTTATTATTTAAATGTGTCTATAGGTCACTGATCATTTAAACAACATTAAAATGTAATGTGGGTTTGTTACAGGTAGAAGAAAGAAGAAATGCAGACTTGATACAAAATTCCCATGACATGGTAGTGCAACTGGAGCAATGGAGACTTCCTTTTTAAATTTTTTTTTAAAAGAAAACAAACCATCTTTTTTCACTATACATACCAATCCAAGTTCCCACTCTCTCCCCTCCTTCCATTCCCTTCACTTGCCTCCACCCCATCCACTCCTCAGAGAGGGTAAGGCACGTTGCTTTGGGGAAAGTCCAAGGTTCTCCCTTCTATATCTAGGCTGAGCAAGGTATCAATACAAAGAGAATAGGTTCCCAAAAAGCTAGTACAAGCAATAGGGATAAGTCCCAGTGCCACTGCCAGTGTCCTTGCAGTCTGCCCCAGCCATTCAACTGTCAACCACTTTCAGAAGAACTAGTTTGGTCCTATGCTTGTTCCTTCCCAGTCTGGCTGGTGTTGATGAGCTCCCATTAGCTCAGATAGACTGTTTCAGTGGGTGTACCCATCATGGTCTTCTCTTCTTTGCTCATATTCTCATTCCTCTCACTCTTCAGCTGGACAATATGAGGTCAGTTCAGTGCTCTGATGAGGGTCTCTGCCTCTGTTTCCATCAGTTGATGGATGAAAGTTCTATAGTGATATTTAACATAGTCACCAGTCTGACTACAGGGCAAGGCCAGTCCAGGCCCCCTCTCTGTTGCTTAGGGTCTTAGCTTGTGTCATCCTTGTAGAATACTGGGAAATTCTCTACAGCCAGGTTTCTTGCTAATCCTATAATGGCTCCCTCAATCAAGATATCTTTTTCCTTGCTCTCATCTCTGTCCTTCCTCCATCTCTGGGAAGTAGCCTTCAATGCATGGGCACAGGACACCACTTCCTAAATATCACCCTGGTAGCACAGACACTGTTAGCAACAATAAAAAGTGAGACCTCCTGAAACTGAGAAGCTTCTGTAAAGCAAAGGACACAATCGATAAGACAAAAGGCAGCCTACTAAATGGGGAAAGATCTTCCCCAACCCCACATCAGACAAAGGACTGATCTCCAAAATATATAAAGAACTCAAGAAATTAGACACCAATACCCAAATAACCCAATTAAAAAACGGGGTACAGAACTAAACAGAATTCTCAACAGAAGAATCTCAAATGGCCAAAAGACACTTAAGGAAATGTTCAGCATCCTTAATCATCAAGGAAATGCAAATCAAAATAACTCTGAGATATCATCTTACACCTGTAAGAATGGCTAAGATCAAAAACACCAATGATAGCTTATGCTGGAGAGGATGTGGAGTGAGGAAAACACTCCTCCATTGCTGGTGGGAATGCAAACTTGTGCAACCACTTTGGAAATCAGTGTGGCAGTTTTTCAGAAAATTGAGAATCAACCTACTTCAGGATACTTTTGGGCATATACCCAAAAGATGCTCAATCATACTACAAAGACGTATGTTCAACTATGTTCATAGCAGCATTATTTGTAATAGCCAAAACCTGAAAACAACCTAGATGCCCCTCAGCTGAAGAATGGATAAAGAAAATGTGGCTTATTTACACATCAGAGTACTAGTTAGTGGTAAAAACAATGAAATCTTGAAATTTACATGCAAATGGATGGAACTAGAAAACACCATCCTGAGTGAGGTAACTCAGAACCAAAAAGATGACTATAGTATGGACTCACTTAAAAGTGGATACTAGCTATAAACAAAGGATATTGATCCTATAGTTCATGCTCCTAGAGAAGTTAAGTAACAAGGTGAACCCTAACAAAAATATATATAGATCCATCTGGAACAGGGAAATAGACAAGATCACCTGACAAAATTGGGAGCATAGGGGTGGGGGAGAAGGGAGGGTAGAAAGAGAATAAAAGGGGGGAAGGGGAGGGACAATGAGAGCTTGAGCAATGGAGACTTTCAACAGGATACCATCTGGCAGGAACCCAAAGGAGCTGGGCAATGAGACATTTGCAGAGTAGGCAGAGTAAGGCATTTTATTTATTTGCATTGCATAGAAGTAGAAATTGTTTAGATGAGATTCTACAATGACTTTTAGGATATTTCTTGCAAGGAAGAAATTGAGCGGAGCACAGTTGAGCATTTATGCTAATGTTAAGTATGTTAGAGATGCTAGGTACCAACTTCATGTTCAGACATCTCAGGAATAGCAGGGTAGGAGACAGTTGAGTTTAAAGTGCATGCTCACTGCCATCATCTACTTCAGAGGATACTCTAATGAATTATACATGCGATGTATTTCCATTTTTCTCCATAGGGCAAGCTGTAGGGTGGCTTGTTAGTAGTGACTTTTCTCACCTTCCAACCCTTCCAATTTTAATACATCAATAATTCTTTTTACCACAGGGATTTATTCTTAGGATGCAGAGACTGATTTGGTTTTGGCTAATTTAAAACCGACAGATACAATATACTATGAAGGCGGTAATGTAAAGTGTTATAATTAGAAGTGTGTGTGCCTAGGAAGGTAGAGCTGAGCAGTATATTTGGATAAATCAGGAGTTTTCATTAATAATAAATTTGAGATGAATAGCCTAAAATATCCATTAGAAATATATTTACTTTTAAAATTCTTTTTAGCATAAGTACCTGGTATAAAACTTTCCAATTTAGATACTATTTAATAGTCACATAGGTGTGGGTTGGAAGAAGAGTAAGTTATGCCATTGAACTCAACTATTTCATATGTTTCTTTAAATTTTTGTCTAGAGATTAGGTGAGATTATAAATATAGTGGTTCAGAGGATATATAACTTTCTAATTGTAGTCTGATCATATGGAAGAGTTTTAAATTTAGTTTACTCTTAATATAAGTATAGAATTAAAAACAACTAAAAATTTTATCATGCAAAAGGAGTTAACACAAAATACAATGTAGTGACTTACAAATCAGTGGGTGGGGGGTCTAGCAACTCTTATCATTTTTATTGAGCAATATTTCTGTGTTAATCACTATTTTTTTATTCTTTCAAAACTATAACTTTGAATTTTCTAGTTCTTACTCTCTCATTATCCTGCACCCTAGCTCAAAACACTAGTTGGAAAATTTCAATAGCCCTTGGTATTGTCAGTCCCTTCTGCTTGTGTTCTCTCCTGTTTATCATTATCAAAGCAAACACCTGGCTTAAAGTGATATGTGCAGATTGGTTTTTCTTTACATACAGTCCACAACCCCAGACAACCTAGACTACAAAGAGGACCCTAACAGAGACCTACATGGATCCACATAGGAAGGAGAGAAAGACAAGACCTCCTGAGTAGATTGAAAGCATGGGGGTCATGGAAATGGGTATAAAGGAGAGGGGAGGAAAGGAAGGGAACAGAGAAAAATGTATAGTGCGATAAAAAATAATAAAAAAAGTGGTGTTTGCATCTTTGATCTTGCTACATTGTCAGTGGAAACTCTCTTGTAGGTTTCCATTTCTTCTCAGAGAAGTTCTGTGTTTCTCGACAATACTAACTACACCATCTTTAAACTCACTCAGCCTTTGTTTTTGGCCTCTCAGCCTTGCGCTGCTTTCCCTTCACAACCTATGTTATATGTTGGCCTTCTTTATTTGTTCAACCACTTTTCTCTCCCATGACACTTCTTCTCCTGTGATACTTCTCATCCCAGGATCTTTGTCTTCTGCTGTCTAATCCTATCTCAAGTTAAATTAGTGTTGTTTCACATAGGATGACTTAGGTAGTAATGGGTTTATGTAACTGGATGTTTCCCTCCTGACCGCCATTTCCTGAATAGCCATTCAGAGGCAGTGACTCAAGCTTATTACTAGCTAGCTCTTTCATTTAAATTAACCCATTTCTATTCATCTAAGTATTGCTATGTGGCTGTGGCATTGGCTCTGCTATTGCCAGTACGTTGGCATGTTGTTCCTTGAGCAGATGGATGGTGTCTCTCAGACTTCACACTTCTCCTGTATTTTTGCTTGTGTCTCCCACCTGGCTCTATCCTGCCTTGCCATAGGCCAAAGCCGCTTTATTCATCAACCAATGAGAGCAACACATATCCACACAGTACAGAAAGACCATTAACAGTGGGTTTGGAACAGGAATTTAACTAATATATAAGCGTAGTAAGATGTCTGCTGTGGTCAGGAGCTGACCATCCTACAGCACTGACAGTTTGAGAACTGAAAGCTTTGTTTTACTCTGATTTCCTCAAAGATTTTAGTAGCATAAAATGAATTCTTTTCTCTCTATCATGATGTTGTTTTCCTCGGAAAGTCATTTGAACTTCCAATTATGAATTCAGTTTTGTATCTATTTGTTAATGCTTACTTCCTCCACTAACGTAAATTCCACAAGAACAGGAACCACCTCTTTTTAAAAAATTCTCTGTGAAGTCAATATTGCACAATATTTGGCACATAATAAGTCATCAATAACAGTTGTTTAATGAATTATTTAAACTTTATTATTAAATAGTGCACTAATTTATAAACCACATAAGAGACATGCTTGACACATTATCATTAGTATCCACAGGGAGTATATCAGAGGGCCTACATATATATATAACCAATTTTATGACAAGGCAGCTTAAAATAATATCTAAACAGACTTTAAAAGTATATATGTGAACATTTCAAAGAAAGAAAAGTTCCAAATTAATAATTTGAAACAATTTCGGTTATGGAAGATAATCCCCACATTCTCATGATATTACTTACATTTTTGAGAAATGATAAATAGCAAGGGCTGAGTACTCAGCTCGTAAGGAGAGGCATGTGATCTGTCACTATTAAATGGTAATTTCTTTTACATTCTGGATTTATTAGTCATCCCTACCACTATGAATAAATGTCCCAGAGTAGAGAGTTATTTTTTTCATTCTATCCTATAGTGATCAATCCCAAACTGCCTAGTAAAGCTAATTAAGGTGTTGAGAAAAGTCAGAACTCTTTCCCTTATTTGAGATCCCAAGGTAAACTAGAATAAAATCACCAATCATTCTTGTGAGGGGAGATGTCCAAATGGCCAGGCAGCATCACTGCTCCAATTGGAACAAATTATTTTGGTGAAAATGAGTTATTCATTCCATATGTATGTGTATACAAATAAATATATCCAGGCATATTCTCTCTCATGAATGACCCTATTTCCTTGATACTCCATAAAACAATTCTGTGACATGTCCAAAAGCCTGAGAATTTACGTTTATGCTCTTCTGCTTCTTGAAAGTTAAGCTCTTTTGGATTTTGGTTTCCAGTCTAAACAGATATCTGAACACTTGGCAAGGCAATGTGTCCTGGACACTTGTCTCTAAATTCCTACACAAAGCATTCAAGTAATTCTTAGATCCAGCCGAAACCCCTACAGTTTTATTTGTGTGTATGCTTCTTCTTCTGCTTAAAAGTTGCAGAGAAAGAAGAAATGCTTGATGGGGCCCCTTTAGGAAAAACATAAATTCTTAATGCTAAATCTATAAACTTGCTTCTATTTCCATCAAGGCCTTATTCCTCTCCACTTAACTTAGTGGAGGAACTGTTTCTCCCTAATAAAGTTAAATACCTGCTGTGTTTGGAATCTCCTCACTATCCAGGTCTCATTGTCACAGTGATATTCTACAATTTTAAAAGTTCCCTCAGGGCTGGAGAGATGACTCAGTGGTTAAGAGCACTGATTGCTCTTCTAGAGGTTCTGGGTTCAAATCCCTGTACCCACATGGCAGTTCACAACTATCTTTAATTCCAGTTTCAGGGTACCTGATACCCATGGCAAAACACCAATGCACATAAAATAAATAAACTAAAAATCTCTCTACACTAGTCTTTCTATCTTCTTTTTGAATCTCCAGACCACATACCTCTCTCCAGTTTCTTCTATATCCAACCTCATGTTATATAACATTTCAATCTATTAAGAATGCTTAAAATCCACCCACTTTTCTCCATTACTTGCCACCATTTAAATATAAATGGTTGTCCTCCCATCTCTGAATCAATGAATTCTCTTCCATTGATACATTCTCCACATAGCATTTATGGCTGGACACCTTGTGACTGGTAGCTTGCTGAAGTTGTACTTATTGGAATTGTATTCATCATCACTCCAGTATGAAGTAATCAACAGTAATAATCCACCATGATACCACCCTGCTGAAACATTGTAGCCACATTGTCCTCTTATATTTCTAAATATTTATTTTGACCAATAACTTCTTACATTGGCCCCAACTTTATATTTCTGCTAAATAGAGTTTATCATACTTTGAATTCTCTAAATTCTCCTTACTTTCAACTATACCCTTTCTTTTGTTTCTTCTTAAGTGTCCCCCGACTCTTTGTTCAAATCCTGATCCAAATCTCTGATACCAATTGCTGCTGTAATTTTTTTCATCACAAATCCCATAGACACTGCATTTTTCTTTTTACCATTGTTGAAGTTTAAGTGTCATAGAGGCCATAACTCTGGCATCTACCTCATCCATCTATATCTCCCTAGTGGCAAGAACAATAGATATGTCATGAATATGTGCTTAATGAGCCAAGTACTAGGCTGTCAGTGAAACATCAACTAAGTTAATTGTATAAGGAATTTACTTTCGATCACAAAGTGGCAGCTTACGGAATTCAGAACTCTCCCTTATTACAGAGCTCTGTTTTATGTCACGCTTTATTTGAAAACAGACTTGTCTACATATGAATCTAACATACTCATATGTTAGAACATATTCAGACTGGTTTGAGAAATGTGGTTTGAACAATTTATTGCTTCTCTTAGGTCTTAAGTAATACTGCAATGTGAAAACAAATGTGTGCGCAGTTACTCATAAAAGATTCTCAATTAATCAACCAAAAACGTTTTTAAAATTTATAACTTTGTTTTCAGAAAGCATATGTCTTAAAAATCCACCTTTTATGTTTTATAAGTAGAGCTTGAAATTCTTATAGTAAAAATTATAAACCAAAAGAATGATATTTTTATCTGCACTCTGACATTTATAGTAATAATATGGGAAAAACAACATCTTCGATACAGGATGAAGACATACAAGTGTGAGCCCTGATTCATATAGAGGGCTTCTGTCTCATTAAAAGAAGAGGAACTGTCCTTCATGAGGAGCGTGATGCTCTTCCCAGCAGGGCTGCTTTCCTGTGCTAGTTGTCCTTCCCTCCCTTCTTCCCTAATGCCTGCTTTCTAAACTCTCTCTCTCTCTCTCTCTCATACACACACAGAGATGCTTTACATTTATCACCAAATTAATCACTATGTTGTTTCTAAAACACAGTAAATCTTTTAATACTTGTGAAGAAAATGAGAATATATAATACACACACACACACACACAACCACATATATTCCTTTTCTTGTTTGTGTTTCACTGTACCTGATATTCTTAGTGCTATTTGTGAGAGCATTATTTGTCAGAAAGGGGATAAAAAAAATATGGTCAGTATATGTTGGAAGGAGGCTGCTTGTTCATTTCCTGGCCACCCAGACTTCTGAAATAATCATGCAGAAACTATATTATTTAAATCACTGCTTGGCCCAGTAGCTCTAGTTTCTTATTGGCTAACTTGTACATATTAATTAAACCCATTTCTAGTAATCTGTGTATCACCACATGACTGTGGCTTACTGGGTAAAGTTCCCAGCATCTGTCCTAGTGGGGCTACATGGCTTCTCACTGACTCTGCCTCCTTCTCCCAGCATTCAGTTTAGTTTTCTTTGCCTAGCTAAGTTCTGCCCTGCTATAGGACCAAAGCAGTCCTTTATTAACAAATGGTATTCACAGCATACAGAAGGGAATCCTACATCACCTCCCCCTTTCTGTTTAAATAAAAAGAGAGGTTTTAACTTTAACATAGTAAAATTACATTAAAGAATTATCAAGCAAGAATTACAATATTTATATCTCTTTATCTTTTATCATAACTAAGGAAAACTATATTATTACTATCTATTTTTTCAATTGCATCAAAGACTCGAGAAGGATATAATATTACATAAGGAAGCAGGAAATGCATTGTAAGCAACTTTCAAAACTCTAGAAATGACAGAGACATCTCACTGCCTGGACAGTCACCCTAAGTTCTTTGTACCTTTGGGGCATCCATCTTCAGCCTACAGACCCATAGTATCCAGCAGACTTTTCCATGAAGCAGAAAATTTTAAAGACAGTTCCACTTATACTGGCAGTTTGTCAGTCATTTTCTTCTGTGTCCCACAGATTGTCTAGCAGACTTTCGTCAAGCAGGAACCCAGAAAGATATCTCACCTTCTTTAGGCAACTTCAGCAGTCATTTTTCTGTGGGTTCTACATGTCCAGTTCATCAAGCAGTTCAGGCAAGAGCAGTTTCTTGCCCAAATGGCTAACTAACATCATAAGGAGCCTCTTTGATGCCCATCTTCCTCTTGAAGTAATTGGTGCTGCCAGGAGCAGATGCATCTCACTGTCATGAAAAGTCCTAAGTTTTTAAAACATTTTAAATGCCATATTCTGTAGACTTTGAAAAGTTTGAAGAATATCTGTCTATCTGAAATACATCTCTGTACATCTAGAACATCTAACTAACATGACTGCAAGCTTGACTTTTATAGATGATTATATATTAACATTACATTTTAAATGTGCTGCACAAACACAATACCTTAATCAAAAGCAGAAATTAACATATAACAAAATTGACCTTAAATTTGTGTCAATAAACCAAGATCCATACCAATGCAAAAGTCTATAGTATATCCCCCTTTAAATGTATACAAACATTTATAGCCAATATTTGGGACTGTGGGCATAGTTCTTCTTCAAACTTCTTTCTGCTGTTTATTGGGTGAAGTATTTCGGGGGGTGTTCATGGTGACCATTTAGGCGCTCTTGGTCCATCAACCCATATTAGTCTGTAAGCAATTCACAGCTTCTCATCCTCTGTGGAAACAAAAGAAGAACCTCTTTTCCAAAGCAACATATCCTTAGACTCAAATTCTAAAGTCAAGATACTTTTAAAGTATATATGTTGGTTTAGCTTAGCAGCCCATACAGTGAAATGTCTCTCTGTACTTAGCTCTTTAACAGTTAATATGTCATCTTTACGTGGCTTCTTTTTACTCTATTACTTCTTAATATTTATTTTATTATCTTTACTCCTTTAATGTATGACTGTCTGCACTCTGTCTCTTTAAAGACTTGGTTTTATTTTTTAAAACCATTTACTTCCTTTTATAACTGTATCTATATATAGTTTTTTCTTCTTTCTGAAGCCTATGTACATTTATCCAACACTGTGACCCATTTAGAGGTCTTTTTTATCTGAATCTGTCTTTATTGTGTGTCTGAAATTCTTTCCTGACCAGGAGTGCTTCTTAAAATGCTAAGCCTTCTTATGAACTTAAGTGGCACCATTGCTAGGGGAAATATGGCACTTCCTGCTTGCCCTGCCCAGTCCATCATGGCAGAGCTGTTTGCTGCCTTTGAGATCTATGCTCACAGCCCCATTTTTAGGCACACAGCGGGTCTATGTTGCCATTAAGCAAGTGTAGCACTCTGTTCACAAACCCCATTTAAATGCTTCATAGCCAGATCTCCAGAAAGAGTCAGAGTTTGTGCTGGCAGCCTGGCCCAGAAAGCCGGCATTTTAAAACCGCAGCTTTTTTTCTGCTACCACTGAATCAGGAAAATGTCTCTTAAAGGAGCTGGAGCATGCCACCAGCAATCAAAGCCCATCCGGGAAAATAAATGTGGCTAAACTCTTTTTTAGTGTCTAGAATTCCTTTTCCAAGCCCTCTCAGGTTTTATGTGGATTTAGTTGGCCACATTGGTCTGCCAATTTGTTGCAGGGGCAGCTGCTTGTTGGTTCCTGACTGCTCAACCCCCAAATAATCACACAGGAGCTAAATTATTTAAATCACTGCTTGGCCCAGTAGGTCTAGCTTCTTATTGCCTAACTCTTACATCTTAATTTAACCCATTTCTAGTAATCTGTGTATCGCCACATGACTGTGGCGTACCTGATAAAGTTCTCAACATCTGTCCCGGTGGGGTTACATGGCTTCTCACTGACTCTTCCTCCTTTCTCCAAGCATTCAGTTTAGCTTTCCCTGCCTAGCTAAGTTCTGCCCTGTTATAGGGCCCAAAGCAGTCCTTTATTAACCAATCGTATTCACAGCATACAGAGGAGGATCACACATCAAGCATATATCCTTTAACACATAAAATAGAATGTGAGGTATCCATGATAAGACAATGGTTCTGATAGGCATTGGAGTGAAGGTATTATGTTTTGTCATTTTTTAAAAAAATCACCCAAGGTGATATTACCAAGCTCCCACTGTGGTGATTTCATAATCTTTTTCCTCATCCCACAGAGGTCTTAGGTTATAAAGCATGGAAATACTATTTTACAGTACAAAGGAAGACTTTTGGCCCACAGGAGCGTATGAGCTAGAAGAGAAGTAACCGATCAGTCTCCCTCATGTGTCATAGCTTTCATTTTCCAGGACAGAAAAATGACAAAGGAAAAGTGAAAGACATTTGGAGACTGGAAAGCAAAATGATTATACACCAACTTGGCAGGTGTAGGGGCTTGTGGCCAACCCTAAAGCACTGCCTGTGTGAAGTAGAATGGACATACAAGGTGTCCTATGAGCCAGGGGAGGGTAGCAATGATGGACTAGTAACAACTGGGACTGTGCATATCAGCAACATATCAGTTACCTTCCAATCCCAGAAGCTGTGTTCATTTTAGTCATCCAGCTACAGTCTGAGGAAAGTTCTGTCATTATCCATGCTTAAAAATGTGAAAATGGAGCACATAGGTTTGAGCAATTCTCCAAGGGGACACAAGTAATCGAATTTTTATGCCTCTGTCTAGAAGGGGTCACTGAGCTGGAGCTTAATAATACTGATTTTTGTATTTTACTTCTTGTGTGCAAGTATATGTGATTTGCATATATGTGTATGCATGTTTGTATGTGTGAGGACATGCATGTGTGTGAATCTTTGTGCATGTGTATATAAGTGTTTGTGGAGGCCTGAGGTTGATGTCAGGAATCTTCTCCATTCATTAGTCTTCCAGTTTATTTTTTGACCTGTTCTGCCATAAAATCAACACTGGTCTCCCAGGATCTCAGCTGATAATATCAGTGCATGAGAATCCCTGGTCATACCTGTTCTGCAATGGAATCAGAACAAAGTCCACCAAAGAGCTCCCCCACTGCCATTCAGTCCCTAACCCTACTCCACACACCCAGTCACTCTCACTGTTTTGAGAAAGGCAAAAGGAAGGAGAAATGGCTCAGATAGTCAGACTTGGTCCTTTTTATTATCTGTAAGAAGGTATTTTTAAATAACTACTTACTTTAGAAGATACAAATTCTGTTAACAGTGGCTTTGGATCCTTTTTCATTGTCCAGAGATGGTGGGCACTGACTCATGATAGTGTTAAAGAAGTGGAGCAGTTGTCTGAGTTCTATGTGGTGATGTTCTTCAGCTTCTGACCATGGATGGCCGATGTGCATGCTCCTCCCTTTCCTTTCACACGATAGTGTTACTCTTCCCTAAGTCCTCACTTGTGTCACCTCATCTGTAGAGAGCATCCCTAGAAGGCCAGGTTCAGTTAGTAACTGAACCATTCCGCTCACGCTCCTCGGCCACAGTGGGTAGAATTCAGTTGTTTTTTTTTTCCCAGTAGACATTAAATACTTGCATGGTTTCAATCTCATTTTTTTTAAATCAAGTTTATGGTTAGTCAATTAGGAATATCTATTTAAAGTCATTGGAATTCCTTCAGCTACAAAATAAATAAATAAAAATCAAGCCAAACGAACAATATACACACACATACATACACTCACACCCCTAGCTTTAGATTCCTAAAAGAGAGTCTAACAATAAATACAGCAAGGGGTCTGGTAACACAGAAGAGAGAAATCACATAGGGCCTCACCCATAGACAAAGGACTGTGGGCAGCTGAGTGAGAGTGGAAGAGATGCTCTTTCCCAGGGAAGAGCAGCCCCCCCGTCACACACCATGTCAGTTCTTCAATACCAAGTCTTCATCTGCAAGATCTTATATAATATAATTAACACTATACGGATTGTGCAGGTTGTATTTATGTGTTTAGGGATTTATACATATATCGTGTGTGTGTATGCATCTGTGTAATTTATACACATATCTATGTGTGTGTTAGCATATAAAAAGAGGCCATGGATGCGTGGGAGAGGTTGATGGAAGGAAGTGGAAGTGAATAAATGATTAAATTATTTAATAATTTCAAAAAATTAATAGTTCTTGCCTAAAGCATATCATCATCAATAATTTTAAGGTACCATTGTGGCCACTAAATGACAAGTTGGCTGTGTACACAGTGTACAAATTCAAAATTAAGTATCAATTATTTCTGGACACATATGATGTGAGAAAAGAATCATTAGCTTCTTAACACTCTTTTTCCAAACAAAATTAAACCCATTAACACTATCTCAAGCCCCTTCTATAGTCATTCTTTAACTTATTAGTGTGATCACTTGCCCGAGTTTGTTATGTGCCATGTGAGGAAAAGATCTATCTCCTCAAATCCTTGGTTACACAACTGATCGCAGTGGCAACACTCAGAAAAGATTTGTTATATAAGTAAGGGCTTTATTGTTGTCTGAGTCTTAAGACAATCTCAACACTCAAATGTTAGAATTCCTTAGAAATACCTCCAGAATATGATTGATGACACATTCCTGAACCCATGTCAGAGGTTCATAGTTCAAACTGAGGAATATGCATTTTAATAATTATCTTAGCTACTGTAGTGCCGGAGTGCTCAATTCTAGTCTAGACAGTTTCTCTCACCATGTGCTGGCTGTGTTCCTAGGCATGCCTGAACTTACTCCTGGATTGCATGTACTTTATAGAGAAGCAATTTTCCATCAACTTTGATTAGGTGCCTTCTTGCTCACAGGTGATTTCCTTCTTATCAGTAGGAAATCTGCAGGGTAGCTCCGCACTACTCCCACCAGTTACTGTCATCGGCTTATTTTTCTTCAGTTCACTCATCACACATAAACAGACTACATCACTTACTTATTTTTTTTAATCTTCCTTTATAGTGTATATGCCCTATGGAGGGGAATTTCTTTGTTGTTGTTAGTTTCGTTTACCCTCATGCTCCAGGTAGTAGAATATTTCAAGTTACTTACAGAGCAACAAAAACAGTTGTCTACCAGAAAAACTGAATGGCCAGTTGCTGGAAACTGTACCTACAGACACAGGACTCACCGGCAACGCATCTGGCTTATGTTCCACTGAGTCTGCTCTCTCAGCTATGCATCAGTTTCTAAATGGAAACAAGAAGCCACCTTTACCATCATTTCTTTGAAAAATCACTAGTAACACAATGTCTTTTGAAAATTGCTGGTAACAGCTGCAATAGCTTGAGAGAATTTTGTCTATCCAGCAATGATTTCAGGAGCAACGGTGTTTGTAGCTAGTTATTGTTCTACATAACTCTTCCTGAAATCTGTTCAGTCTAGATCTCATCTTGCCAACTTAAGCAATCTCTATCTGAGCCACTGCTAATCAGGGGCCATTTACTTTATAATGAAGGCCAGTGGCTAGCTGACTATTGACTGAATGAAGGAGGACTGTATTCTCAAAGGGAGGTGACAAAGGTCTAGATCTAGAGCCACCATCTAGCCTGCATTCTACTATAATTAGACGATGGTCTTAATTAATAAATAGTGTAAAGCAATTCAACTGCAATCTTTTTTTTTTTGTTTTTTTTTTTTTTTTTTTTTTTTTTTTTTTTTTTTTTTTTTTTTTCCGAAACAGGGTTTCTCTGTAGCTTTGGAGCCTGTCCTGGAACTCACTTCGTAGACCAGGCTGGTCTCGAACTCACAAAGATCCGCCTGCCTCTGCTTCCTGAGTGCTGGGATTAAAGGCGTGTGCCACCACTGCCCGGCGTTCAACTGCAATCTTATACTATACTGGAGGGAAACATAGCTCAAATGCCCTGAACTTTCATTGCATGTTGTGATGTTTTTGTTTCGTCATGGCTATTTTATAGTAAAAAGTATGGAATCCATAGCAGGTACATTGGAAATATCACTTTACATTTTGGAAAGTTTCTACACAAGCCTCTATGTGTTTGGGGGACACAAGATACTATGTTATTTTTCATTCTGTCATTTTTTTTCTTTTTCTTTTTCTTCCTTTGACCACTGCATAAGATAGTACTATCTGGCACATCAGTGAACAATATAAAGAATATTTTATCCTAGGGAGATGATATCACTGTTCAGATGAATATACAAATGTTGATTTATGTTTTGTCTCAGAAACTGGTAAAGAATGGTCCAATTGCACTATTTATTTTCTTTTATACTACTATCTAAGACAATGTTTTTAGATTTGGCTATTTGGTGAAATTTCTAATCTCCTACCAGATACATAATTGTGATTAAGTAGACATTTTAAGCTTTGACATCTATGATATAAAACGTAAGATAATTCTATGTAATAGTATCACTGAATGTCTAATTAAACATGTATTTCCTGGGCATCTGAATATAAATATAGCCTGATCATCTTAGGGTGTCTATTATTTATTTATTTATTTACTATAAAGAAAACAAACTTTCTTGTATTTTATATACCAATACCAGTTCCCACTCCCTGCCCTCCTCCCATCCCTCCACTTACCCCTGCCCACAACTCACACCCCATCCACTCCTCAGAGAAGGTAAGGCACATCACTTTGAGGAGGAACAAAGACCCTCCCTACAATATCTAGGCCAAGCAAGGTATCCATCCAAAGAGAATAGGTTTCAAAAAGCCAGTACAAACAGTAGGGATAAATCCTGGTGCCACTGCCAATGGCCTCTCAGTCTGCCCCACCCGTACAACTGTCACCCACATTCAGAAGAACTAGTTTAGACCTATGCTGTTTCCTTCCCTATCCAGCTGAAGCTGGTGAGCTCCCATTAGCTCAGGTAGACTGTTTCAGTGGGTGTCCCTATCATGGTATTGACCGCTTTGCTCATATTCTTATACTTCCACTCTTCAACTAGGCATTGGGAGCTCAGTCCAGTGCTTCGCCGTGGTTCTCTACCTCTGTTTCCATCAGTTGCTGGACGAAGGTTCTATGGTGATATTTAAGATAGTCACCAGTCTGACTACAGGGCAAGGCCAGTTTGGGCACCCTCTCCTCTATTGCTTAGGGTCTTAGCTGGGGACATCCTTGTGGACATCCAGGTTTCTTGCTAGCCCCATAATGGCTCCCTCAATCAAAATATCTCTTTCCTTGCTCTCATCTCTATCCTTCCTCCATCTCAACCACCCTGTTCCCTCAAGTTCTGCTCGCCCCTCTTCTTTTCCTGTCATTCCCCCCTCTGCATTCCTTTTTTCTCCCACCACCATACTCCCAATTTTGTCAGGTGATTTTGTCTGTTTCTCCTTTCCAGATAGATCTATGTATGTTTTTTCCTTAGTAGTCACCCTGTTACTGAACTTCTCTAGAATCATGAACTATAGGCTCAATATCTTCTGCTTTACAGCTAGTATCCACTTATGAATGAGTACATACCATGTTCATCTTTCTGGGTCTGGGTTACCTCACTCAGGATGGTTTTTTCTAGTTCCATCCTTTTGCATGTAAATTTCAATGTCATTGATTTTTTTTTTTTTACCACTAAGTAGTACTCTGATATATAAATAAGCCACATTTTCTTTGGCTGAGGGGCATCTAGGTTGTTTGCAGGTTCTGGCTATTACAAATGATGCTGCTATGAACATAGCTGGAAAGTGTCTTTGTAGTATGATTAAGCATCTTTTGGGTATATTCCCAAGACTGGTATTGTTGGGTGCTGAGGTAGGTCGATTCTCAATTTTCTGAGAAACTGCCATACTGATTTCCAAAGTGGTTGTATGCTGGACCAAAATTATCTCAGGTCCTGTACCTCGAGGCCTGTAGGACAGAAAAAAGTCTGGTTCGAGTTTGAAAGATAGTCTCAAAGCTACTGAGTGAGGATGAGACAGCAAAATCTAGGTAGACACCCCTCCAGCCAGAGGGAGGGCTTGGCTGTCTCTCATTGGCTGGAGGTAGGTACCCCCACATCACATGATGTCACCTAACTTATATAATCTGATACTCACAGTAATAAACTGAGGTCCTGCTTTGACTTGACTCCCTATCATGTCCGATTGTCCTATATAGTGGGGCTGTGGTATGGGCAGATAATGCACTCATCTTTCCCTGGAGAATAAGGCTAAGGAGGTCTGGCAGTTGTACAAGTTTGCATTCCCACCAGCAATTCCCACCACATCCTCTCCAGTATAAGCTAACATTGGTGTTTTTGATTTTAGTTATTCTGAGGAGTATAAGATGTTATCTCAGAGTTGTTTTGATTTGCATTTCAAATTCTTCAAAAGACATTGAGCATTTCCTTAAGTGACTTTCAGGCTATTTGAGAATTCTCTGTTTAGTTCTGTACCCCATTTTTTAATTGGGTTTTTTGGAATTTTGGTGTCTAATTTCTTGAGTTCTTTATATATTTTTGAGATTAGTTTTTGTCTGATGTGGGGTTTGGGGAAGATCTTTTCCCATTCATTAGGCTACCTTTTTGTTTTATTGACTATGTCCTTTGCTTTACAGAAGCTGCTCAGATTCAGGAGGTTCCACTTATTTATTGTTGCTATCAGAATCTGTGCTACTGGGGTGATATTTAGGAAGTAGTCCCTTGTACCCATGCATTGACGGCTACTTCCCACTTTCTCTTGTATCAGGTTCAGTGTGGTTAGATTTATGTTGAGGTCTTTAATCCATTTGGACTTGGGTTTTGTGCATGGGGATAGATATGGGTCTATTTTCATTTTTCAACAAGTTGATACCCAGTTATGCCATTTGTTGAAGATGCTTTCTTTCTTCCATTGTATAATTTTAGCTTCTTTGTCAAAAATCAGGTGTTCATAGATGTGTGGATTAATATATGGGCCTTTGATTTGTTTCCACTGATCAACCTCGCTTTTTATTCCAATACCAAGCTGTTTTCATTAGTGTAGTTCTATAATCGAGCTTGATGTCAAGGATGGTGATGCCTCCAGAAGTTCCTTTATCGTACAGGATTGTTTTGGCTATCCTGGGATTTTTATTTTTCCATATGAAGTTGAGTATTGTTCTTTCAAGGTCTGTGAAGAATTGTGTTGGGATTTTGATGTGGATCACCTTGAATCTATAGAATGCTTTTGGAGGATTGTCATTTTTATTATGTTGATCCTACCAATCCAAGAACATGAGCAATCTTTCCATTTTCTATTATCTTATTCAATTTTTTTCTTCAAAGACATAAAGTTCTTATCAAATATGTCTTTCACTTCTTTGGTTAGTATTACCCCAAGACATTTTATGTTATTTGTGGTTATTATGAAGGGTGACGTTTCTCTGATTTCTTTCTCAGCTTCTTTATCATTTGTATATAGAAGGACTACTGATTTTTTTTTTTTTAGTTTCTCTTGTATCCTGCCACATTACTGAAGGCATTTATCAGCTGTAGAAGTTTCCTAGTAGAGTTTTTGGAATCACTTATATATACTATCATATAATCTGCAAATAATGAAATTTTGACTTCTTCCTTACCAGTTTGAATCTCCTTGGTCTCTTTATTGATAGCTTATTGCCCTAGTCAGAACTTCATGAACTATGTTGAATAAATATGGGGAGAGTGAACAGTCTTGTCTTGTTCCTGATTTTAGTAGGGTTGCTTTGATTTTCTCCCCATTTAATTTTATGTTGGCAGTCGACTTACTGTATATTGCTTTTATTATATTTAGATATGATCCTTATATCCCCAATCTCTCCAAGACCTTTATCATGAAGGGGTGTTGAATTTTGTCAAATGCTTTTTCAGCATCTAATGAGATAGTGATAGGTAGTAGGAGGAGCGGGCCGTGTTCCCACCATCTGGCTAGCTTAATCCCCGAAATAACCACAAAGAAATTGTATTAATTAAATTACTGCCTGGCCCATTATATCTAACCTCTTCTTGGCAAGCTCTCACATCTTGATCTAATCCATTTCCATTAATCTGTGTTTACCATGAGGTCGTGGCTTACCGGGAAAGATTCAGCATGTCTGACTCTGGTGACTCCATGGCAGCTCTCTCTGCATGCCTTCTTTCTCCCAGAATTCAGTTCTCTTTTCCCCACCTATCTATGTTCTGCCTTATCAAAAGGCCAAGGCAGTTTCTTTATTTAACCAATGAAAGCAACACATAGACAGAAGAACCTCCTACACCATTTCCCCTTTTCTGCTTAAACAAAAAAGAAAGGCTTTCACTTTAACATAGTAAAATTACATATAACAAAACAGTTATCAAGCAAGGACTACAGTTACCATATTTATATTTACTTTATCTTTTGTCATAACTAAGGAAAACTATAATAATAACTATCCATTCTTCAACTCCAGCAAAGACTCCAGAGGATATAATATTACCTAAATAAATGAGAAGTAAGCAACTTCTAAAACTCTAGAAATGACAGAAACATCTCGTTGCCTGTACAGTCACCCAAAGTTCTTCCATACTGTTGGGGCATCCGTATTCAGCCTATAGGCTCATAGTATACAGCAGACATTTCCATGAAGTGGGAAATTTTAAAGACAGTTCAGTCACTTTCTTCTGTATCCTGCAGAATGTCTTGTAGACTCTTTCATGAATCAGGAAACCTGAAGGATCATCTCACCTTTAAGCAAGTTCAGCAGTTCTTTCTCTGCAGGTTCTTTGTGTCCAGTTTATACAACAGTCCAGGCAATAGCAGTTTCTTGCCCAAATGGCTAACCAACTCCATAAGGAGCCTCTTCGATGCCCATCTTCCTCTTGAAGTAGCTTGGTGCTTCCAGGAGCAGATGTTTCTCATTGTCATGAAAAGTCCTAAGTTATTAAAACATTAAATGCCATACTCTGTAGTCTTTGAAAGATATGAAGAATGCCTATTTAATTGAAATATATCTCTATATATCTAGAAAATCTAACAAACATGACTACAAACTTCACTATATAATATGACTACCTATTAACCTATATTTCTTAATTATACATTACATTTTTAAATGAACTATACAATCACAATACCTTAATCAAGGTCAGAAATACATATATATATATAACAAAATTTACCTTAAATTTATATCAATAAAGCAAAATTTATACCAATGTAAATTATTCATATCCATATCATATCCCCTTTAAATGTAAAACAAGGCTTATAAACAATATTGGGGAATATGGGCATAGTTTTTTCTCTCCAAACTTCTTCCTGCTGTATGGGGGTGCTGTTAATCAGGTCTTTCATGGTGTATCTTATGTGCTAGGTTCATCCCAGTCACCAGGTGAGTGAAGTAATTTTCTGAAGGTGTTCACAGTGACCTTTCAGGAGGGCGTGGTCTATCATACCATATTGGTCTAGAAGCAACCCATAGGGTCTCATCTTCTGTGAAAACAAAAGAAGAACCTCTTTTCCAAAGCATCATATCCTTAGACCCAAATTCTGAAGTCAAGATACCTTTATGATATACATGTTGGTTTAGCTTGGCCCATACAATGAAATGTTTCTTTGTACTCAGCTCCTTCACAGTCAAAAAATTCAAAGAAAACACAATAATATATAGAATCCAGATTCTCTGTGAATTTTCCATTTTTACGTGGCTTATTTTTTTT
>PVIU01014346.1:0-52368 GCA_004026605.1 Ondatra zibethicus
TGTGTGGCTGTGTGGCTGGGTGGCTGGGTGGCTGGGTGGCTGGGTGGCTGGATGGCTGGCCCCACCATCCTTTTCTCCCTCTTCTTTTCTTGCTTTTCACTCCTCCTCTTTGCTCCAATATGGTAATTTCTAATGTGATTATTGATGTACTGAAATTTATTATTTTACTGTTTGCTCTCCATATATTTCACATATAATTTATGATAATCCTTCCCCCTTTTTCCCCTCTTCATTTGAGTTATTTTTTCATTTCCTGTCTTCCTCTGGCACGTTGACTCTTTGTCAACGTACATGCATGTGCTTTTATGTTTATTTTATACGTCTACAACTTATCACACTCTGTCTTCAAGAAATACTTCTTTCTCAGTTTTCATACGATATTTTACACAGCATTCTTGTTGCGTGTTGTTGCTGAAATCCCCTATAGGCTCAACATGTTTGAGAAGTTGGTCCCCAAATGTGGGGAACATTTGGGAAGGTTATGGAACCTCTAGGTGGTAGAGCCTTGCTGAAAGAAGTGAGTCATCCCAAGGCTTTATAGGAAGGCCTTATTTCCTGTTTACTCTCTACTTCCTGAGTATGGATGCAGTGTAGCCAGCCAGCCTCCTGTCCATGGCATGGTGCTGTGGTCATTTCTCCCTTCTGGAACCGTGAGCTCAAATAAATCCCCTTTCCCCTGAGTTGCCTTATGAGGTATTTTATTACAGAAACAGAAAAAAAAAAAAACAATTGTTATGTCTTCTTCATTATCCTTTTAAATCTGTTGCCTGTTACAGAGGTAAGCCCCCTCCAAGTGCTTTACTCAGTGACTCATGTATTTCCTAGCCTGACTGGTGAGCATGGTATGGTTCCTAGTCATGCGTGAACTTGATGCTATCCTTCTTAGCCTTCATGGTGAATGTTTTCCTTGGTATTGGAGATTGATATAGATATAAATAGATATAGATATGTGTATGTATGTATTATGTATGTATCATGATGTATACAAGTAAACTATTAGTCTGATGACTTCTAGAGAGCAAATCTGTAGAGTAGCCGCCTTATCTTTTCAGGTAGTTGAATGGCATAGCTCCCATTAGCTGATTAAATGCTGTCTTCTTGACTGGAGTTTGGCAGTTCTGCCTACTTTATTTCCTGCTGGCCTTCAGGGTGGATTGGGATTGGCTGGTGGTTCCTGCAAACCTTCAAATGACTAATTGGAAATGTCAGTGGCCCTTTCTCCATTAGAAATGTTCGTTGCTGCTGCTGTTGTTCGTTTGTCTTTTTGTTCAATATTTTTTGCAGAGTGAAATGGTGGCACTGGAGAGGTGGCTCAGGGGTTGAGAGCACTAGCTCTCGCAGAGGACCTGGGTTCTGTTCCTTTCACTCACACAAGGGCTCACAATTGTCCATGACTCTAGTTCCAGGGGACTGGGATCTTCTTCTGGTTTCCATGGACACCAGGCACACATATAGTACTCATACACTCATATACATGAAATAAAATTAAATATAAATATTAGAAAAAAGGAAAGAAAGAAAAGATGGGGAAAGCTTGGTAGCAAGGAGTCTGTCTGCTCAGGAAGCTGAGAGATCGCATCTTGATGAAAAACACAAATCAGTGACACACTTTCTCCAGCAAGGCTGTCCCACCTCCCAAAATAGCACCACCAGCTGGGGACCTAGTGTTCAAATATTTGAGCCTATAGAGGCTCATTTCTCATTCAAATCACCACAATATATTTGACTTATGTATTATGAATATTAAAAAAATAATCAGAGCAAAACTCTGCCCACCTCACAAGCCCAGTTGTATCACCTCCTCACTCTGTTTTCTGACTGTTGACCTGTGGACTTCAGGTTGTCCATTAAAGAATAGCAAGGTATTAAGACCAAAACTACCTTTCTCTGCAGTATGACCCTGTGCCTGTCCTCTTGAGCTATGTATGGATCTCCCTCCCTCGTCACACTTGCTTAAAAAGACCTCCAAGTCCTGTAGAGCAAGGTATCTTGGTATTCGGCCTCGTCTTTCCTCGCAGCTCATCCATACTGTGTGCTTGCAATCCCACAGCCAGAGCTCTGCTGTTCCTTACTAACCACACTTTTGTGCGGGTTCACATCTGGGAAGAGGGAACTTCAATTTAAAAAGTTTTTTTAATCAAATTGGCCTTCATGCATGTTTGTGAGGGCTTTCTTCATTACTGAATGCTGTGGGAGGGCCTAGCCCATTGTGGGTGCTGCCACCCCTGGGCAGGTGGCCCTGGGAGGTGCACAGAGAGTCAGCTCAGTGTCAGCCTGAGCAAACCAATCTGCAGCATTGCTCTATGGCCTCCACTGCTCCTTGGCTGCCTTTAGCCGTGGACTCTGCCCTTAGGTTGTAAAAATCTTTTCCTTTCGGAGGTAGTATGGTCAGTGCTGTCTCACAGCAACAGAGAACAAACTGGGACACTGTCTATGTCTACTTCCTGCTGTCCCACCTGTGTTTGCGCCCTTGAAGCTGGTTTTGAAAGTCTTTGAACTGACCTCTCTGTCTGCTTTACTTTGCCCCTCCCATCTCCTCCACAGATACTGAGCTCTCTCACCGCCCCCTTCTTTGGAGACTGGATTCTATGGGCTCTGAAAATATTCCCTTTCTTCCTTTTTACATTTTCTCTATGTTCCACAGATGATTTAAGATGTGATTGCCTCTTATTTTCTGGGCTGTGTCACTGGGCAACGATAAGGAACCTGAGATTGACAGTGTCGTTCTTCCTCCTTCAAGTGAACCTGCTGCATGTCTGTCATTCTCAGGCGGTTTATCTGCTCTCTTTTCGAATTCCTACCCCTGACCTGCATTTTTTGCTCCTCCAGAGCTCCCAGAACAGAGGCTGACACACAGCGTATGGTTAGTAGGTAGATATTGAATAGAGAGTGAAAGAGTCAGTTGTTGGCTGGTTGGCTGTCACAACTTCACTTGTTTGTCCTTCATTTCTGTTTCGGTTCCTAGAAGGTGCTCCAATTAGTTCACCACTGTTTATGAGTTTCTACGTGGTCAGCTTCAGCTCATTACATGGAGATGGAGCCACAGAATGACTCCCAGCAGGAAGCGATGTGGGATCTGGGCTTTCCGTGTCTATAATGATATTTCTTACCATGTTTGTTGACATGTTTTCTAGAGTTTTAGAAGATCAGGATTTTGTGCATAGAAAGGCATTTGAACATTAAAACTGTAATTTTCTGAGTACCTTAAATTTACTTTGTAATTCTGATTTTTACCTTTAAGACAAGTCATTTTAATATAGTTTTAAAAACATACTTCCACTGGTTAAATTTTGGCAGATTAAAATTTAAGCCATTACTTAAATTCTTTAAATGTTTGAAAAACATTTATAATTTATCAAGCAACTAAGATGCTTGATAAGCCTGACTTTAGCAGGAAAATAGATAGAGTACTTGTGAATTTAAACCTCACCTCCAAAGATAAACTGCAGCCATAATTGATGTTTTCAATGACTCTTCAATCATAAAACTGAATTTAAAGGAAAAATTAAAATTAATAATGCAGTTTATGTGAAACTTTATCAGCATCTCTGATGTTAGGTTTCCTTCCTTCCTTCCTTTTTTTGTTTGTTTCTTTCTTTCTGTTTTGTTTTTCCAGACAGGGTTCATCTGTGTAACAGTTCTGGCTCTCATGGAACTCGTTCTATAGACCAGTCTAACGTCGAACTTACAGAGATCTGCCTGCCTGTGCCTCCCAAGTGCTGGGATTAAAGGCATGCGCCACCACCTCCTGACTAAGGCTAGTTTTTCTTAAGCATTACTAACACTTTTTCAAATTAATTTATATTTAACTTTTTATACAGTATATTTTGATCATATAACCCCCTCCCAAACACATACACAAGGAAACGCAAAGTGTGCCTTCTGTTTCTAAGCTTATTAAGCAGTATTACAGTGTGGGTCCAACTAGCTCAAGATCTTTGTGCTTGCTGCTAAGCCTTCTTGTGACTGCAAAATAATTTCCTAAAACCCCTAGGGAGGTTGCAGTTAATGTAATGAAAGACTGAGGAATAGTTACTTTTTTTTATCATGAGTTCAAGACCAAGACATAGGTCAGAAGATTATGAATTTCCAAGATGATTGTAGTCAAGCCACAGGCAGACGCACTGAACATGGCTCTGTGCTCGTCTCATATGGAGTTACATACCTGCCCTTCTGTTGAAGCTGATGTGGCAGGCTCTGCCCATTGGCTGTTTTAAAGCCCAAGGCACCGCTACTCAACTGTTGTAACATCCTACTGTGGGTTTTTATTTATTCACTTTTAAACAGATAAATTACGCACCCCAGTTAGATTGTCACAAATCATTTTAGACTCTTCCTTTCCTTCTCACTTGTCTTCATTGATTATTGTAGTTATAGACTGAAATTTTAAATTTCAATTAGAGAAAAAGTAATGTGTCTGTTCAAGTTGTCAAGTCATTCTAAAGTCTCTAGAGGTGGCTGCTTCACTGATGGCTGAATGACAGCTCTCAATCTTTCTCTCTTTCTCTCCCCTTCTTTATCTCCCTCCCTCTTTCTTATTCCTCCTGCCGTCTTTCCCTCCCTTTCCTTCTCCCTCTTTCTCTCTCTATTTCTAATTCCAGTTTGGTTCCTGCCCAGCCTTTTGGCTTAATTCTTAGTGTTTTTTTTTTTTTTCCTCCCAAAGTATAGCAACAAAGCTCCACGCAGCTCGAGGATCACATGACACTGACAGCTATCAGGCTTCAGTTATGTATTCAGCTCTGGACCAATCACTAAGGCCTAGGAACTGAGGTATTCTGAAGCATAAATGGGTACCATTGCAACGAGGGAGGCAGGGCTCCTTGACTGACAGATTCAAGAGAATCATCCAGAGATGGGGAGGGACAGCTCTTCACAGAAACGGATGCCAGGCAGATAAGAGTGGCAGATGCCCTCTACAGTGCACAAGGAATTCAGACAGATTTATGAGATTCGTGTGCATCAAGCCTTTTGCTGTGTTTGCTGCCAGCTCGGAACCTTGTCTGTCCCGAATGGAAAAGCAAGCATCTGATTAACCCATCCCCTTCGCCTTGGCACAGCACTACTTCATTTCTGCATCACTCAGTTCCAAATCCTTCTTCTACTTTTCCTGGAACCGCTAATACATTGCAATCTTTATCCAAGTCACACAAGGCCTCCTGCATTTGTTTTTAATGTCGAATCATCACTGAGCTTTTCCAGAATCTTGTCCTCTTTCCTATAGATACACATTTTCCAGGACCACTCCTGTTTCCCAGTTGGTCAAACTCTTGGGGAATTAAATTACCAAAAAGATGTTCTTTCAGGCCTATCCAAACTCTTTCAATAAATCGGCCCACAATGTGTAATGTACAGTCAGCTGCTTTGAAAGTGAATCCTCTGAGATTTCTCCTCAAGAGGCCTTTTGGCTGGATGATGAAGAGCTGTCTTCAGTATCCTGATCTTCTGGGATGATGAAGATGATAATGTTGGTGGTGATGATGATGACAGCAAACTTACTGTTTTTTACCTAATGAACTGGTACTGGTGGTATCCTAGGTATTTAGGTACAATATCTCTTTTAATCTTGACAATGTGCTAAGAGGTACACATCAAATTCCAGATTTACATAGAGCAGAACAGGTTCCACTAGAGCAGCGTTCTCATCCTTCCTAACGCTGTGCCCTTTTAATATGGTTCCTCATGGTGTGCTGACCCACAACCATAAAATTATTTTCATTGCTACTTCATAACTATAATTTTGCTACTGTTATGAATTATAATATAAATAACTGCATTTTCCGGCCATCTTAGGTGACCCCTGTGAAAGGATCATTCGACCCCTAAAAGGGTCACTACTCACTGGTTGAGAACCACCACACTAGCGATTTATCTAAGGTCACATATGATGTGATGTCAGTCCAGCCCCAAATGTCCTGGTTAGTATGCCTGTTATTAGAAATATGGAACTAACACCTTCATTTCCCTAGTCTTTTCCCTTCTTTATTATATCGATTTTGCTTTGTTCTCCAGCCTGCTCCAAACATGTTAATCCCTTAATAGACCTAAACATTCATTGCTGAAATAAACAGCTTTGAGACAAGATTATAGCACAATATTTAAACTTATGTTCCCTTGGTGATGGCCATTAAATGCCTTCAAAAGTCTCTATAAGAAAAGGTGGCTGTTGGTCTTACCATTTCAAATATGACAACATCAGGCATAAACTAGGCACAGTGATGCATGCCTGTAGCCAATGCCAGTGCTCAGGAGGATGAGGCAGGGAGATTTTAAGTTCAAGACCTGAATGTGTGCTCTACGGGAACCAGGCTTTTTTCTGTTTACTACTACATACCAGCATTCAATGACTCTTAATACTACCGAGGAAAGAGTAAATACTTTCATTGGTTCATTTATTCAAGAGACATTCACTACAGAGAATGAACTAACCCTACCCTTCGTATGAGCACCTCAAAAAGGACAAACATATCAAGCACAATAAATAAGTATCATAATGAGGTATAAATTATCAGAATAATATAATAGTGTTTTCGATTGCTATGCCAATAAAAAAAAAAACTCCTGTTTAATACAAGAAAAGATCTGAAATTCAGGGCTAACCAGGAAATCATGGGTAAGGAACTTGAGAGACAAACTCTATGCCCTCACCTTCTGTTTCCTGGGGCTGACTCTACAAGGCAAAGTACACCATCGTAAGAATCTTAGACCACCTCTTGATTTATATGTAGCTGATTCGTACATTTTGAAGTAAATTCTATTAATATGCAAGCATGAATATTGGAACAATTCATTTAGACTGTCAGCCATATTTTAAAAGTGATGCAGCAAAAAGTCTCGATAGATGGGAGAACAACATTGCTTTTTCTGGATATCCAACAGTATCCCACCTAGAATGCGATACTTTTCAATTTGTTTGTTCATTTGAAAGTTGAACAAAATCAAGGGTAGGAAATATCTGCTAAACTATCAGGGAACTCATAATAAAGGAATAAAGGAAAAGATGGCTGCCACTCGCTGTGCCCAGTTGGAAAGCAAATCTTTTTTCAGTGATGTTAAAAAAAAAAATCCTGTCTCTAACAAGCCTCAAGTGAAGTGGAGTCAGTGCTGTGTATAACAATGCCATCAAGATGAAAGGCAGAGCTAGTCTTGACTAACAATTAGCAATCCTATCAGGGAGACCACCTATGAGCCTTGCCAGCTGAATGTGGCTACAAATCCCCAGTTTCTGCACTATTTAAGCACTGCAAAAGTTCTTTTTCCAATGATGTATTTCTTATTGATGTTTTTATGACAGAAAATGACTAGTCTTTATCATACTTGGAAATGACCTATTCTTTTAAAATATCTTTGCATGAGAGCATTCATCTTCATTTTAACCTTCAAAAATGGCTCACACTTTTAAAAACTACCTATACTAACTAACAGATGGTTAAAGTTTGGAGTCAAGGAGAAGCCCTTGCATTGCAGCTGTAATTGATCTGTTCATTGAGAACACAGATCAACCAGACCATAGTTCTATGCCACAAGCACAACTGCCATTTGCTTTTGTAAATAAAGTTTCTTTGACACACCATCAAAACAGCTCATTGGATGTTGTCTGTTGTCTAGGACTGTGTTTACTGCAGTATTGAACTTAAGAGTTAAAGGAGAGGTACGTAGCAAAGCCCAGGGAGCTTAAAGTTACTTTGTAGCCACTAGTGCAATAGTGGCACCAATGTTATGGGAGTAACTGCACTTTCATTTTCCAGCTTCCCAGATCCGAATAATCACACAAAACTATATTGATTACAACACTGTCTGGCTAATGACTTAGGTGTATTCCTAGGTAGCTCTTACATCTTAAATTATCCCATATCTATTAATAGTGTATTGCCACAAGGCTGTGGGCTATGGGTAAGGTTCTGGCAGCTTTCGCCTTCAGCAGCTACATGGTATCTGCCTGACTTTGCCTTTTTTCCTCCTCTTTCTCTGCTTGAATTTCCTGCCTTGTTATTTTCTGCCCTGCCATAGGCCAAGGTAGCTTCTTTATTAACCAATGGCAATAAAACATATTCGCAGCATACAGAGTCTCCTCTGTATGAATGCCACATCAAATAACCAATTTCTTTTTTTTTTTATTGGAGCTAAGACTAGTTCCATGAAATGGAGCCCATATCTGACACAGTAAAGAAACCAAGACCTTGAGACTAAATAGGTAATGAGCCTTGTTGGAAAATTGGTTACTAATATTCTTCTAAATGAACATAACAATGAAACAACTCCTAACAATATTGCTATACCCACAGAGCATTGAATTGCTAAACCCTCATCAGAGAAGCTTCTTCTTGTAGTAAATGGTAATCAATTAATACAGAGATCCACAATTGTACAGTTTGCAGAGAGTGGGAGACTTAGTCCTAAGTACTGAGATAAAGACTGCTCCTCTCTAACCTCAGGGATCTGTTTGGGAGAAGAAGCAGAAAGAATGTAAGAGCCAGATCTTAAAAAAAAAAAAATCCCAATTTAGAAAGGGGAAGTGGGCACAAAGCCCCACTCCAAGTGATTTGTAATTGACAGCTGCAGAGAAGGTAAAGCAGCTCCCTTTAATGGGGTGACACTGGTTACATTGACCACACTCCAGGGCAGCCCCCCCATGCTCAGGAGCTGTTAGCCAATATTGACCACACTCCAGGGCAGCCCCCCATGCTCAGGAGCTGCTAGTCAACACAAATGGACTTGCTTTGTTTATTTCAATGTGTGTGTCTCTCTGTGTATATGTGTGTGCTTGAATGCTTGTATGTTTTTTGTTTTATTTAGTTTTGACTTTTTTTTAAAAGAGAGAAAGAGCACATAGTTGGGTGTGGGGAGGAGGATGAATATGATCAAAATTTATGAAAAAAAATTTTTAAAAATTAAGATTACTCTGTTAGTCCTTTAACAAAAATGAAGCTTGCCAACTTCTATCTAGTCGAAGGAAATCACTTTTCAAAAGTTTGTATGTATGTTTACTCTTAAGCTACAGCATTCTCCTAGAAGGTCCTGAATAAAATTGCTCCCAAGTGGTGATGTGTTTGTGATTGTACATCATACTGGTGGTGGCCATTTACTCCACAGGTTGCTTTCTGTGAGTTTAAAATATTATTCTGTAAAGCATAAATATGAACCAGTTGAGACAGCACTATATGAGAGCCAATGGCCAGTGAAATGAAGGCGGGGCTAAAGCCAGCAGGCATCTCTCCACCACACACACATCTCACAGCTGTGGTGCCAAGAGGCAGATGGCTTGGAATGGCATGGTTAGGCTATGCCAGACAAAAATGAAAGCATGGGGAACATTTCCTGGTGGAAAATGTTTTTCTTACAATCTGAAATATTTTCCCTTTTATGTTATAGCCTCCTTTCCCCCTGTTCAAAGTAACATAGCCCCTCTCTCTGCCAAAACCATCTTCTCTCTTTTTTATGTTTTGGTTTCTGCACAAGTGAAAATAAATTCACTTACCTGGTTCACTCAGATCATCTTTTAACTGAAAGTTGAAACCTGTGGTGAAATAAGTAGAAATAAACTAAAATTGACAGTTGAACTTGTTTCTTTTTTAATTGTGCTTCATTGACGGCAGAAGCTTCATTAAGCACAGTGGGTTCCTTTGGTCCTTTGTTCATTGTGCTTGTTGTTGCTAGGGAGCCCCTCTAGGATCCTTTACCCAGAAGTCTGTCCTCAGCCCTTTCCGTACTTTACTTTGAGATAGGAGCTCATAGAGCTGCCCAGGATGGCTTTCAGCTTGCTCTGTATCCCAGGATGGCATTCCGCTCGCTCTGTAGCCCAGGATGGCTTTCAGCTCGCTCTGTAGCCCAGGATGGCTTTCCGCTCGCTCTGTAGCCCAGGATGGCTTTCAGCTCGCTCTGTAGCCCAGGATGGCTTTCCGCTCGCTCTGTAGCCCAGGATGGCTTTCCGCTCACTCTGTAGCCCAAGCAAGGCTTGAGCTTGCTGCCCCGAGTAGCTAATACTGTAGGGATGCGCTCAGGCCTGGCTCCTAACAAGGCACCGTTTTCAGCCTGGACTGTCACGTCTTTTCTCATCATGGAGAACATCACACTTACTCAGCCATTTAGTAGTCCTGTGGCCTAGGACAGGACCTGTCATGTTGTGGGATTGGGGAGGAGTGACTGCTGTGGACAGACTGAGGACTGAATAGCACTGTGAATGGTCCTGTGGCCACTGTCATCTGCCCTCGGAATCTGACTGCAGGCCTGAGATAAGGAAGTGAAAGCAAACTCCACTTTTAAAAAGGCACCCTCAGAAAGAGGCTTGCAGGGGCGAGCTGAGCCTGGGCTGCTGTTCTGTCCCCTCCCCACATAGCAGTGATGGCACCAGATGAGAGATAAAATTCGTGCTGTGCGTGCAGAAACAGCTTCCCCTAAGTCAGACACTCCAATGTCAGAGTGGCACAGTCACTTTCCGGTTTTAAAGATACCACTGGTGTGGGCTTGGGAACATGGCTCAGTCTAAAAAGTGCTTGTCTTGTAAGGACAAGGACCTGAATTTAGTTCTCCAGCATCCATGGTAAAAGCTGGCTGTGGGGGCAAAGACAGGAGCATCCCTGGAACTCAGCAATTGATGAGCTTCAGGTTGTGTCTCAAAAAATAAGGTAAAGAGCGATCAAGAAAGAAGACATCTACAGTTGACCTCTGACCTGCACTCACACTCTCTCTCACACACATTCACACTCACACACACACTCACACACACACACACACACTCTCTCTCTCTCACACACACACACACTCACACACACTCACACACACACACACTCTCTCTCTCTCACACACACACACACACTCACACTCTCTCTCTCTCTCTCTCTCTCACACACACACACACACACACACACTCGCTCACAGAGGACTTGAGCTTGAGCCTCAGAATCTATTTTAAAATCACAGGAGATGTGGTCTCTGTGGCCTTAGTAAAAGGAAGTTAACAACTGGTGGGTCCCGGAGATCTAGGTGGTACAACCAGGGAGCTCCAGGCTGGCAAGAGAACCTGCTTCAATAGACAAGGCTCCTGAAGAATGACTGCCTAGGTAAAGGTCTGCCCTTCGCAAACACAGTGCATCCACCACACACACACACACACACACACACACACACACACACACACACACACAAACAAAACATGGCTAATAACAGAACAAGTCCAGTTAATGATTAACATTTGGTAGGAAAGCAGATCTCAATGAGAATCTCACATCTCTTATCTTCAAGAGATGATAGTCCACAACCATCTTACATCACTGGGCTGTTAAAATTTTCAAGAAAGATTTTATATGTTAGTTACTTGTCCCATAACTTTGAAAACTACTGGGAAGAAGCCATGTAAGAGGGCTCATGCCATCAGAAGATTCAGCACATGGTTTCATGGCAGGTGTGCTCAGGTTGGATATCACCACAGAACCAGAAACAAAAGTCTCAGAAACCATGGGCCTTCCCTCCTTTAAGATCATTTTCTCAGGTATTTTGTTGCAGTAACAGAGAATCAACAAATCAAGGTGTCTTAGTATCTCTCTCTGTTCTCTCTTCTACTAGCCAATATTCTAACAAAACAGATAAATCAAGGTCTCTTAGTATCTCTCTCCATTCTCTCTTCTGTTAGCCAATCTACCAAAAATAAATGCCTTGTAGAAGCTAAGAATATTTGGTAAAACACTGTACAAGTAAATCCATTGAGGAAGGCAAAGAACCACAGTAATTTCAAAGCTCCCTTGAAATTCATTAATCCTCTGTTAAACAAGAAGCAGTGTACTTAAGGCTCTGTCTATGGCTGATGAAGCTATGGTGAACAAATCAATGTGGTTCTGTGCTTATGGCTAGGAGAGATATTATATACACAAATTATTATTTCTTACGGTGTTAGCTTTTCCTTGAAACATAAAATGGCTGCAGAAAGTCCATGAATAAGAAGCTCCATTCAGCTTCACAAAATGAATAGATACGTGGAATTCTTACCCGGGTTTAATAACCAGAACCACAGGTACTCCTTTTAGTTCTAATGACCCCATTCCAACCAGGGTGAAAAGTATCTGTACTTCTAAACTCATGTAATATTTTGCATGTCTTTAGTTTTATATATAAAAAAAATCATAGTACGTTTTTCTACAATTGACTATTCAACGTTGTATGTGAGTTATTCTGTTTTGTGTTTTGTGATCATTTGATCATGCTATTCTTGTATGCTATCTCAATGTATGTAATTACCCAGTGATTTCTGTATATGTTTTATAAATGGCTATTTTGGTTGTCTGTGGGTGAGGGGAGCATATTGCAGTGAATGCTGCAGTTAGCATCCACCGCTGCCATTGACTGCGAACATGCTTACCAGTGGAACCACTGAGTTGTAGGCATGCGTATACTCAGTTTTCCTGGATGAGTGGGCTTTTAAACTGTGGGAGTTCTGGTTACCCCACTTTCTCTTGTTATTCCCACTGGAAAGGCATAGTGAGGTTTCTTCATTATGATTTTAAACCTATATTTCCCCCAAAGACTAAGGCAATCAGACATCTTTTTGTATGATTATTTTCTGTTTGGGTATGTTCTCTTGTGGAGTGAATATTCTGACATTTGCTCATTTTCGTGTTGAGGTCTCCTTTTTTAAAATTATTGATTTGAAGGCATTCTTTATATATTCAAGATAAAGACCCTTTACCAGATATATGCATTCACGATCTCTTCTCCCAGACTACATCTTAACCTTGCTATGGTTAATTGCTGTGAAGAACTGAAGTCAATGAACTCCAACTGATCAATATTTTGTCCCTTTAAGCATTTTGTTTTCTGTGCCTTAAGAAATCTTTGCTAGGGGTAGTTCTCCTACAGACAGATAATTCAAGGTTGGAAAATTATTAAGTAGTATGTTCCCTATATTTGGTTTAGTTGAAGGGGACCTCAAAAAGCCAATGGAAAGGGGATCTGCTTGTGCTTGGAACTTCTTTGTGAAGATGTGCTGTGTTGAAGAACATTGAAAAGAATCCAGGAGCCTCTGTAACTTGCAATTCCACAAACTTGCACAAAAGGCAGAAAATATTAGGAGACAAAGAAAAATACAAGTTTGATGCAATGTTGAAGGATTCTACAAACTGGAAATGAAAGATTGGGTATTGTCAGCTAAAGGAGGAAAGGGAGCTTGTCACAATACACTGAACTCCCACCTTCTTCTACCTGCATCTTTACCCAAGACCAACTCTACAAATCTACCTCGTATTGGGGGTAGGCACACAGCACACTAGGTAGCAGTGTGAAGAATTCCTACAGCATCCTAATAAAAAATATGACACCTGTGTATGTCACATGACATTGTTGTTATTCTAATGTTTAATTGAGGTCAAGCAGAAGATAAGACTTTACCCTTAGGCCTCAATTCCTCACTGGAGACATCTTAACAGGCATCTCTTTTAGCTAGAAGACCTATACAGAACCTCAAAGAGATCTGGAGAGTAAAGAGGAATTGACTTGAAGATGAAGGGGAGCACACGAGAAGATGGTCAGACAACTTCAAAGCTCTGAGGAAGGTTCAAGGCAGGGAAGCTCTCAGGCCAGCAGCCAAAGGCACTGAATTCTGCCAAGAACTTGCATGGGCTTGGAAACACCATTGTAGACCTGCAGAAGAGAAATCAGCTTAGCTGACAACTTGATTTTTATCTTGTGAATGGAGAACTAAAGGATCATGTTCGATGACTTCTTCTTCTTCTTCTTCTTCTTCTTCTTCTTCTTCTTCTTCTTCTTCTTCTTCTTCTTCTTCTTCTTCTTCTTCATCATCATCATCATCATCATCATCTTCTTCTTCTTCTTCTTCTTCTTCTTCTTCTTCTTCTTCTTCTGCTTCTGTTTCTCTTTTTCTCCTCCTCCTCCTTTTCTTTCTTCTCCCTTTCCCTTTTCCTCTCTCTCTCCCCTTCCCCTTCCTCCTCTTTCTTGTCCTCCTTTTCTTCTTTTCGTTTTTTTTTCAAGACAGGGGTTCTCTGTAGCTAGCCCTGGCTATCCTGGAACTCACTCTGTAGACTAGGATGGCCTCAAACTAAGAGATCTGCCTGCCTCTGTCTCCCAATTAAAGGCATATGCCACCACTCCCAGCCCATGCTGGACTTCTGACCTATAGGGCTTTGAACTAGCAAACAGATGGCAGAAGCTGTTGAATATATGCTACCCGTTACAGGGTGACACAGACATAAAGCTCATGATGAACCCTGACTGGGGAAAGCTGTCTTGTACTAGGATGACAAATGTGAAGGACATGGGCGAGAAGTGTGCTGCTAAAGGACATGGTGTCACCTGACATTTCCTGAGACTCGTGGCAGTGTGAATTAGAAAGCAGTGGTGAGATAAGAGGTGACACCACATGACCCTGTGAGTGCAGGGAGGATGGATACAGGATGTGTCTGTGGCCCGATGGGTTGGCTTCAGTCACGATCTGATCACACTGTCCTTTTTCTTCTTGTTCTCGTGGAAACGGTCTCTCACTATGTAGCTCTAGCTGACCTGACCTGGAACTCGCTTTGTTGACCAGGTTGGGCTTGAACTCACACAGATCTCTCTGCCTCGACTCCTGAGTGTTGGCATTAAAGAGGTGTGATTCCATGCATGACCTATTTTGACTGTTTTGAGCTGGGATTTGTACATGCAATCCTTGTTGGCCTGGGTCTCACTGTGTAGACAGGTGAATGACACTCAACGTGATCCTTCTGCTCCTGCCTTGGAGGCCAGGATGATGGGTCATCGCACCTTTGTGCTAAAAAATGTTCTAGAATAATTATCAGTAGTTCCTACCTTGTGTTCATCCCAGAAATTCCATCATAATTATCCTTATGTCTAAACATTTAAAAACTGAAACAGTACTTGCTGTTCTTACTCCACAAACTGAGAGATCTGTAGGAGAGGGCAAGCTAAGATCCTGGAATTTTAAACTATTTTTTCTTATATTTTAAAATATTTATTGATTTACTCTCTCTCTCTCCATGTCTGTGGGGTGTGTGTGTGTGCGTATGTGTGTGTGTGCGCATGCTGTTAATATTGTTTTCTCTTAGTAATCTTCGTCTTCTGTTATTTTGTCTTGGCATTCTTTGTTTTAATGTTTGTTTATTTATTTTGGTTTTCATTTCTGGTCCTTTTTTTTGATGTGGGATATCAAAAAGTTCGGTGGCAAGGGAGATAGGGAGCCTCTGTGGGGACTTGGGGGAGGAGAGAAGAATATGGTTGAAATATATTGTATTAAAATTTTTAATGAAAAAAATAAGTAAAACCAAATGGAAACAAAGAGGACATTTCTGTGCAACAGCCTCTGGGTGGGGAGTCTCCGCTCTACTGAACTGTCTTCCAGTTTCATTAGGCCCCTCCCCCAAAGTCGGCTTGCACCCTGCCCTAGACTCCTGATACCATGACGTCTGCATATTCTCTTGAAACAAAATAGCACATAATATTGTCTTTATACTGGGAGAAGATAAAAAGAAAGAAATTTTTACCTCAAGGTAAATTTACAAGGACTCAGAAAAAAATTTCTTTTAGAAGTTTTACCTAAAACTTCTAAAAAAAAAAGTGCTACCTTTTGCTTTGAGATACTGATCCATCCCTGCTTAAGCTTTTGGTAACTGAGCATCCGTTGCCGGCTAGAGAGCCTGGCACTACGCACGGAGCCCTCCCCTTGACTCGTTCTAAATGCCTATTTTCATCTCCGGAGACTCAAGGCCTCTGCTGTTTTCCAGAGACTCGCAGCTTGTTTGTTTTTAGCCACTAGTCCTCAGGCTTCAGCCAAAGTCCTGAAGGGAATCCCAGCTGTGTGCTTGGGCCTCTTGTGTCTATTCTGAGGAATTCTCTGGTGTCTGCGTCCTGAGCCTCACAGGACGGAGAATGGGAGGTCTACTCTCCGGAGTCCTGCGCTGCCCAGGCTCTTGCTCCTCTAGGCTTCTGCACTGCACTGGAGCCGGTACTATGTTCAAACTGGTAATAGCTGCTTTTCATTTGATCTTTCTTTCATCTTCCTTCCTTCCTCCCTTCCACCTCCCCTCCCTCCCTCTCTACCTCCTTTTCTTCCTTCCTCCCCCCTTCCCTCCTTCCTTTCTTTCTGGACAGGAGTGGGAGTCTATCACAATAGCCTACATCATCTTAAATCACAGATAGATATTTTTCCACTTAGAACTGCCTTAAGTTACAAGGAAGAAGAGGAGGAAGCAAGCAGTAGGCTGGCCAGTCCATCAAGCCTTGAGCAGACAGGTGTGGAAGCCAAGATAGAACCCAGCAGTTCAGCACTGCAACCCAGCTTTCCCCATCATTCCTCCATTTGTAACACGTGTCTCAGGTCAGGGTCTCCCTTTTTCTGGTGCTGGCATTATATTTCTCTGAACAGACAGCCTCTGTCTGATTTGGTTCATTTAAAAAGAGGTATCAGATGAATTCCATCCAGTCCTGCAAGATGCCATATGTATACTTGAAAAATCAAGACACCATCCCCACAGATCCACATAGTCCCCAAAACAACCTCTATGCCCTCTCTCGGGGGTGGGTCTTGAAGCAAATGCTGCTTCCCTTCCCTGCAATTTCTTCTGTTACTCTCACTGTGCAGGTCCAGAAGCTTGGGTCTGACCCAGGCTGAGTAAACAGCTATGTGTTCAAAAAGAAATTCTATGCCACTGGTTAATAGCACCAGCATCAAGGCTGGTGTCCTCTCTTTCTCTCCAGCTTAGTTTGCATCTGCCAACGCTGTGTGGTGGAAGAAGTCGTATTCCAAAAGAGCCCAGCGATGAGTGAGAAGAGAGGCCTGGTGGAGAGCCCTAAACAGAAGGTCGGGCTGCCAGCTGTCTTCCAGCTGAAGGCATTCCTGCGGCTTGTAGGAGAGCAGGGACCTTAGAAAATCTGAGTGATCATCCCTTTGGGAGGGAAAATCTGCACAAATAATGACATGAAACTCCCCTTTAAAGTGGGGTCAGGAGAAAATGAATGCTGCCTAGATGGGAGACGGCACCCGAGATAACCTCTGCTAGCAGAGGATGTGATGGCTGAGAAGATGAACAGGAGGGAGGGAGGACAGCTGTAAGGAAAACAACCCAAGGGAAACTGGGAGGGCTTCAAGGCAGGATCACAGGAGGAAGCCGCGACTTGGGGACCAGCCCGGGAAAATGGTGGGGGAGGAGAGAGGAGCTTGAAAAATCACAACAAAACCCAAATAGTGTGATGGCTGGGGTGGGGGAGGGGCAGCACTCGCTAGAAAATTATCCCGTGCTTGAAGAGGCTTGTACCATAAATAATATCCTCATTCAATGCTGGGAAATATTCGTCGGGATTTTTTGCTCAAGTCAAGGAGCAAGAAATGGTCACTCAAAACAGAGAAGGGCCCCAAACAGGAGAAGGGAGTTGCCCAAAGCCAGCCCTCACATTCTTTCTACCCTTTGAGGTAGAAACTATAGCTTTTCACATCCTTTCCAGTTTTCTCTTTCTTCCTTCCTTCCTTCCTTCCTTCCTTCCTTCCTTCCTTCCTTCCTTTCTTTCCTTCCTCCTCCTTTTCCTTCTCCTCCTCCTCCTTCTTTCTCTCTCTTTCCTTCCTCTTTCTCACTCTGCCACACATTTCTATTTTTTCATGGAACTTGCTCGTTTTCTCACTTCTGACATTTCCTTGTACATAAGTATATGTGTTTGTGTGTTCATGAACATGAATGTGTGTGGCTATCTCTCTCTCTCTCTCTTGCTCTCTCTCTCTCTCTCTCTCTTTGTGTGTGTGTGTGTGTAGACCAGACCTCAAATGTGTTCCACCTTGTTTGTTGAGACAGGGTCAACTCCTTGGCTTGGAGCTCTTAGACTGGGTCGACCAGCAGGCCTCCATGATCTTCCTGTCTCTAGTTTTCCATCACTAGGGTTACAAGTGTAACTTTACCATCATCTGCTTTTCTATGTGGGGTCTGGCAATTGGACTTGGCGTCTCATTCCGGGGCTATCTCTCTAGCTCTTAGTTCTTTTTCTTCTTTTTCAATTGAAAATAGGTTTTTTTTATATACTATAATCTGATTATGGTTTCCCCTCCTCAATGCCTCCCATATCCTTACAACCTTCCCACCCACCCAAATCCTCAGCCTTTCTTTTCTTATCCCATCAGAATACACACTAAAAATAAAATAAGATAAAGTAAAAACAAATACACTATAATAGGACAAAACAAACAGAAAAAAATAGAGCCAAAGGAAAAAAACCTCAAGAAACACATGTAGACACTGACGCACACACATTTTACACACAGAAAACCAAAATCAGAAACCATGATATATAAGAAACCATGATATATAAGCAACAGTTCTGTAAGGTTGAAAAAAAAAGTGCCCAGACAAAGCACTGTGAGAAAAAATCCTCCAGACACCCCGCTGAGTTTGTTTTGTGTTAGCCATTTACTATTGGGCATGAGCCCTGCCCATAAGTGTTGTTTGTCTACTCAGTGAGACTTTGTTGGAGAAAACTAGTTTTTATTTTGTGAGCAGTTATCAACTGGAGATAGCTTCTGGGTTGGAGATGGGATTTAGCCCCTATTTCTGGTATTTCTTACTCTTTGTTTTAATTGCCTTGAGGGAAAGACATTGGAAATAAGATAATATGAAACAAAAGTCACAAGCTACATTATTGTATATTATATATATTGCTTGTTAGGTGGAACATACCACTGTGTATTCTATTTTCTGTGTATTCATGTGTGGTAATGTTGGTTTAGAGGTTGAAGAGTAGCATGGAATTTTGAGAATCTTGTTCTTCTGGCAAGATATAAATATACTCTGGATGTGAGTTTTAACCTTATATGAGATTCACAGTATCTTTTAATTTTTTAAATTTATTTTTAGACATAACCCTTTTATGCTAGCCAGGCTGGCCTCCAGCTTTTGGGCTCAAACAATGCCCTCAGCTTTCTGGGTAGTTGCTCTTTGACGGTGTGCACGCTGCTCCGCGTCAGCTACAGCACTGTTCGCTTGTTGTTGTTGTTGTTTTTCAGAACAAGTTGTCATGTTGCCCAGGCTGGCCTCAAGCCTACCATGTGGCGGAGGCTGAACTGGTGGGCCTCCTGCCTCCTGCCTCCTGCCTCCTGCCTCCTGCCTCCTGCCTCCTGCCTCCGCCTTCCCAGTGCTGGATTATAGCAGAGTACGGACCACTGCTCCTGGCTCGCTACATAGCTTTTAAAGGCACCGAATCTCCTTAGATCTCAAAATACCTGTTTCCAAATCTATTCAGTGCCTGCTACCATTATTTTGTAGTAAACCTTTGCTCGCCTAATGGAACTGTGAAGGAACCTGTCATCGTCAATACACTCGGTGGTTTTAAAGTCACTTCAGCTCCAAGAACCATGATTTCTCAAGCATTTTTGCAAGCTAAGCAAGCAATGCCCTAGAGATTTTGTAGCCAAGAAACCTGAAATGCAGAGAATTTAATGTGTGGAACCAGTGCTTAGCAGCAAATCAGAAAAAAAAAATCTGGAATTTAAGGAAAATATCTTGAAATTGGCTTTAAACTTCCTGTGTTGGGAAGAGTTACAAAAATAACACGAGAAAAACTCAAATTAGAGTTGAAGAAGTATTTAATGGGGTTTATAAATTTGATATTTAAAAGCCAGTATTTCCTCACTAATACCACGTGAGAGTAGTAATAAAGAACAATGTGGATTTTCATTTTAACAATTTGCTTCTTGATCTCTTCTAATTAAAATTTATCTAAAAACAAATTTTTATGGTTTTAGTGTAAGAATAATAAGAAGGAAATGAGTGAAGGCCAACTATTAAAGCTGTTTTGCTCACACTCAGATTTATGATGGCATGCTGGCTACCATTTACTTTTGAAGAACGAGGAGCCTCAGAGACATTGCGAGTGGTCCCCAGGAGAATCCTAAGTTGTGTGTGTTATGACTGGAAAGATGCTTTGTGCTGAAATCACATGTAAGCAGCTCAATTCTTGGGTCTTAAAACACATAAGATAAATTTCAAGGACAGTAGGAATCCTATTCAGTCCAGAAACTGATAGAAGAGCCTTGTGTCACTGTGCTGTGACAAATAAGAAGGCCAGTAGGGACGTGAGTGCTGACCAGAAATCGGGAGTCTGCCCTAGTATTTCCTCTAGCAGTGGGTCAGACCCACAGATGTGAGAGCCATCCACAAACGCAGTCTATTAAAACCCAACCTGCCGATCCTCAGCTGTCTCTAGTGATGTCTAGACTGCAGGCATACAGTTCTGCACCCTTGCAATCTACAGTTTCCAACACCAGACTGTTTTGGTCTTTTGAAAAAAGTGGATTTAAGATCAGATGGCTTCCAATTATGACTTCTGGCTAAGTGGCTTCCCGTGAGTCACTTGATCTCTTTGGGCCTTGCTTGCCTTCTGTAAGAGGAATGATAATAGTAACATCTCACATGACTGTCACTTGGTTCACTGAGATACTGGATCTTGCAGAAATGCTTTGTAGATTCCAAAGTTCAGTAGATACAGTGGATACTACTAATATGGAATTCCATTGTCAATCCATAGTAGGCACACTGACACTTCCTGGTACAGCTGCCTTTTGCCCCTGGAATCTAACTCAAAATTAAAAACCCTATCTTGCCACAGTGAGTACTTCATGGCCAAGTGACCCATGCACTCTTGTAGTCTCTGCACTCATTTCAATGCTCTGCTCTCAGCTGGACCCTCTCAGTTACATTTGAACACAAGGCTCTTCAAATTAACCAACGACTTCATTGCTTTCTAACTTACAGCTCAGTGTTGATTTATTTTCTTTAGAATTTGCTTTATTCCTTCCCATGTCTATGTGCTGAGTAAATATACATTTTTATTAAAAACTACATGCATGCACATATTATCTAGATGAAGTATGATGTGAAATACCAAGTGCATGATTAGAATCATTATCCCCCTATAGACCAGCTAGAGTCTGGGCTTCTGGAAGAAATAGTATTTAGATCCCCAATACAAGAACTTGGCACATCGTGGGTGGTCCCTAGCAGTGTGAGGGGAACTACAGAACTTAACTGTCCACTGCAAGGAATCCTCTTTGGTGTTGACATAACTACCCAGTGATTCATTTCATTATTCTGGTTTGTGTTACTGTGATGGTCTGAAAGAAAATGGCCCCTGTAGGGAGTGGCACTATTAGGAGGTGTGGCCATGTAGGAGGAAGTGTGTTACTGTGGAAGTGAGCTTTGGGGTCTCCTATGCTCAAGCTATGCCTAGTGTTACAGTTCACTTCCTGTTGCCTGAGGATCAAGATGTAGAACTCTCAGCTCCTTCTCTTGCACCATGTCACCTGCCTGCCACCATGTCCTGCTATGATGATAATGGACTAAACCTCCGAATCTGTAACATACCCACAATTAAATATTTTCCTTTATAAGAGTTGCCATGGTTGAAGTAGAAAAAGACAAGATCTCCTGAGTAAATTGGAAGCATAAGGTCCATGGGAGAGGGTTGAAGGGAGGGTAGAGAAAGGGAGGGGAGCAGAGAAAAAAATGTATAGCTCAATAAAATCAATAAAAAAGTAAAAAATAAAAAAAAAGAAGTGCCATGGTCATGGTGTCTCTTCACAGCAGTAGGAACCCTAACTAACACAGTTAACTATAGGTATTTGAACTTCAAAATATCTGTTACAGTTTTCTTCTTTTAAGGCATCTCTCTAAAAATTTAGGTTCTCCAGATAAATAAATGAAGACCTACTTTATATTCTGTTTCCAGTTATAGTATGGTAAAGTCAAACCTGATACTATATTTAAGGCAAGATAGATCATTAAGAAATAAAAGAATAATCAGTTTCTCCCATAGGACTTCACCCAAATGTCCTACACTGAGCTACATCCCCAGCCCTCAAATAATTTTGAAAGCTATAAAATTATGATTTTATAATAAATATATATTTATATTATATATTATATTTATATAATATAATTATATATTTACTATATAATTATATATAATAAAAGCTATAAATTAAAGACAAGTAAGGTGGGTTTTCCTCAGAAGGAATCCAGTCATATGTTTGACAGTGAAGGGCATCCCTGTATAAAGAAAGTACTCTGTTGCTTCACAAAAATTTGCCTGAAAATTCACAACTTAAGACATTTATCTTTTGCATGGTTTCTGAAGGCCAATGATCTGGGTGCAGCTTAACAAAGTGTCCTGGCTAAGAGACTCCGATGAAATTGCAGCGAAGCTCTTGGTTGGGCTAATGAGTCACTCAAGTGTCCTTAAGTGATGGCACTGACTACAGTCAGGCTAGACGGCCCGGAAAGAAAGGATGACAGAAGCCACCACAACTAGTACATTATGACTGAATTTTCAGGGAGACAAGCTCTCACACCTTCTGTATGCTGTTCATCACACACAGCGCCACTCACTCTTGTAGCATGAGAGGGGCCCACGTGAGGATATAAAGGCCGCTGGGCCTCTGCTGAGCTGGCCATCACAGTTATGTAGCGCCAGCTCATCCTGGATTTCTACCTGAATCCTGATACAAATGGGAGACAATGTCAAAGTTTGGTCTCTTGGTCACAATCGGAAGACATGGAAACAATCTGATTCAAGGCACTTTCCAAGTCCAGTCAATGCATCTTTAATGGATCCTGAATTGGGGGCTGTGAAAGCTAGTATTGATTGTCTACTTGACAGAAACTAGAATCACCTAGGAGACAACATTTAGGTCGTGTTTGTGGGAGAGTTTTTATGTTACACTGACAGAGATAGAAAGACCCACCCTAAATCAGGAGGCGTAATTTCTTGGGTTGGGGTCAGTCCCAGACTGAAAACAAAAAGAAAGAAAAAAGTGAGCTGGGCAGCTCCATCAGCATTCGTATCCATTTCCTTGCAGCATCTCGCTTTCCAGTGTGACCAGCCACCTCACACTCCGCCTGCTCTGTCCTCCCCGCCAGAATGGACTATACCCTCAAATGGTAATAAATGAACAGTTCCGAACAAGCCTTTCCTTCCTTCAAGGTTTTGGACAAGTATTTCATCACAGCAGTAAGAAAAGCAATACAGGGGTTCTCTCTTCCCCCCACCCCCAAAAGAACAGACAGATGTCTACAAACATGGGAGCCTGCTAATGGCTTCACAACCCTCATTGTTGTGTTAACCATTGGCTGTTGGAGGAAACAACACTGTGAAAGGTCTAACCAAGCAGTTCAAAGTGAAGTTTAGACTAAATTCCACATGAATCACAGCTTTGGGCTGGTTTGCAAAGCTTCCTGAAGGGATGGGGGCTAGGGCACAAGCAACTAAATGCAGAAATGGTGTGGGGGTGCAGGGCCATAGGACAGGAGATGAACTCTGAGTGTGGCTGGGAGGGATAGGAGCTGATTCAGAAATGTGGTGAGCATGAAGGAAGCTGATTTCTATTCCAAGGGCAAAGGGTAAAGGGTTCGCTGTCCTTTTAGATCAGGAAGATGGAGCAGAGTCGGAAGCACGGACTTGTAGCAGACATGGACAATGTACAGCACATTTGCAGGGTACCCCACTACACACACCCAGAAATGACTGGGAGGAGGGAATGTCATAGTTTCTTCATGTGAATTGTCTTTGAACTGCAGGGCCTTTGCAGCTGAAGCTCACACCCTTTCCACCAGACACTCCTTCATCAGCACTGTGATTGTTAGGCTTGCTCAGTTGGAAGTTGTGAAAACCAGGCAGATTCCCCAGTGACTGGGTGGGGGGGACTGGGTAGGGGGGCAATGGACTTTGTGGAATCAGCAAGGCAGGCGACTTTGCACAAACTTCCCCCTTTCTGTACACAATGACGGAAGGTAGACTTTGACCCTTGTAAGAGAACAGCTGGCCACACTTCCCACCTTGTTCTGCCTTAAGATGCACCCAATGGAGACCTGCCTTAAGTGTGAAGATACTTTCTCTTGTGGTGGTAAGAGTGACTGACAGTCACACTGACAAAAAGGTTAAAAGAAGGATGATGCCAACAGCGCAAAAAGAAAACGGAAAGGCTTTTGGCACTTACGGAGTATCGTATAGAGGAATCTGGACGGCTGGGTCCAAATTCTGCCCTGCTGTCGCTATAACTACACTGATAAATTATTCACGTGTTGATGGAGACAATTGAGAGATGGTCCCTGGAATAGGATTCCCACCCCCCACCCCGACACCTCAGAACCAAGCATGTTTGTCTCAAATTGTCCTTCCAAATTGCCTCTCTGGATGGATTGACCTCCCAACTCTGTGACAAAGAAGGAAAAGAACAACAAAACAGCCCAGGTGTAAAAACTTCGTGCCCTTGAGAACAGCTAGAGGTTGTTGTCATTTGTTCCGTGATATAAAGGTGCCTGCAGTGGGCAAGCAGAGAGTACTGCCATGGAGGCTCAGCCCTGGACTAAAGCTTAATCAGGAACTCAGTGACTGACTCAGCCTTCCCCAGTGGGTTTCTGCGGGATGTTCGTGAGCCCCTGATCCAATGACAGTGCCTCTGTTGGGATTTATTCTTTAGCTTAGCAGTCTCCCCCGAAGGCTCCAGAGGCTCCAGTTGTGTTTCGGTTCCCAGCAGCTCCCTCGTCGCTGTCTGCAGTTGAAGAGTCTGTTTTTCTGTTGCTCGTTCTTTGACTATTTTCCTCCAGATGGATGTCTACTAAATAAACTCACTCCGTAAAAACTGGAAGCCCAGTGGCCGCTGAAGAGCTAGAGCCGTGTTGGGGCCAGGCGCGTCAGCTCCGCCCCACGCGGGTACAATGGTGGTGATGCCTGTCTCATTGTATTAAACACTGCTGTGCATAGCACATAGTAGGTGCTTAAACTGTAGCATGATAGTCAGGAGTCTCCAAGGGAGGAAAACCAACAATAAAAAATTTATGAGTTCACTGACATAGTCAGAGGTTGAGTCATCTCACACTGGCCATCTTGTAGGCTGGAGGACTAGGAAAATCAGTACAGCTTTGTGCAAGAAGCTGGAAGCATCAGAAAAGAAGGGACCAACAATGCAGCCCAGCCCGAGGCTGAAAGGTTGGACCACACCTTGGGAGTCACTGGGATAGACCCACATTCAAAGGCTGAAGGGTCTGGAGTCTCAGGTCCACGGAGAATGGCTGCAGTAAAAACCGCGCCTTCTTTGCTAAAGTTGGATTTGTGCACTGTGAATTCCCCTCATTCCATTTATGGTTCTGTCTGGGATTCCAGGCTATCAGGGAGTGTTGTCTGCCCGCATGTGTTTTCCTTACCCATATGCCATTGGTCTTTGGAAACAACTACATAGATGTGTCCCAAACTCAGCTTTAGCACCTGCTCTTCCAGACATCTCTTATAGTTACTTTTATTAGGCTGAATATTTTGCAGCAGAAGATTTCTGCAGATTATGAGCACATTCAGCTTAGCTGGAGAGCATACCTTTGCAGTCTCAGATACCCAGGAATGGTGAGAAAGAATCATTCAGATGGAAGCTCTCTTATTACACTGTAAACACTTGGGCAAGAGAAGCAGCTATAGTGGGCAATTGCTATAAATATTCCCCAGAGCTGCAGAAATACAGAGAGAATCAAGAGCAAAATATCATTATCTTCCATACAGATTGATGGAAGGCTGGAGGAAAAATGGGACAGATGATTGTGTGTTGGGGGTGGTGCAGGCATAGGACACGCTGAAGCTAGGACAGATGATCCAAATGAAGACTCTTTCTGAAGAATATGTCATGCCATGCCCTTTATTATTGGGGCTCATTTTAAGTTGTGTGCCAGTGCCACACAAGGAGAGAGCAAAACCAAGCATTCTAAACCCAAGCCCGATGCTTCTCCCACGCCATGATGGGGACGCTGGACACAGTGCCAGGTGTCTTTCCTGACGGTTTCTGCTTATTTGGATTTCAGCAGCATCACAGCCCACACAGGTGTTGGGGAGCTAAAGAGGCTCCTAGGGAATGTGGAAAGAACAGATAAAGTTGTGACTTAATGTGTATTATTTGACATGGACTGGGCCATGTCAAGGACCCCAATGCCTCAGACCCATGAGAGCGGCAAGCCTTCCTCTAGCATGAAGCTCAGAGGGATGCCAAAGTGCTCCTTTGCTCTGAGTGCAAATGTCAGTAGTGTGTACAAAAGTTAGCAACTGCAGATTCCTCCTCACAGATAATTGTGACCTGGGATCGCTTGCCTACAGAGACCTCTTAGCAATACTAGCTGAGTCCTCCCCACTAGTGCAGCATGTGGGGACTTTATGCTCAAGTTCTGTGTTGTTGTGTAGTGAGCACAGGCTACCAGATTCGGACTTTTCTTCACGTGTCTGTGTGTCTGTTCCTTTTTTATTTTCTTGTCACCTCAGTCAGGTTTATAGGGCCAAGTCATGCTGGTCACCGTGTACAGGTCTTGTTCCTGGTGGGAGAGAGTAAATTAATTAAAATCTTTTCATGCATTTGCTAACCACAACTCTACATAGAAAGGCAGAGCCATCAATTAGAATCTGAGACTTTGCTCAGTGTATAGCCTGCCTGGGTCCAGGAGAGAGACCCAGCCTCCAGGAGGACAGCTCCAGAGCCAAGAACTTCTGAACAAAAGGGCAGTTGAGCTGCAAAGTTCTGTGGAGGTTGCCTGCAGAGACAAGACAGGGCTTGCATGGGTGTCTGGGGCTATACTGGGATGAAAGGTTCCAAAAGAAACCATAAATAACTTGGCTTGGAAAAGAGGTTTCTGTTTGTTTGTTTGTTTTTAGTAAAAGATGTTGATGTACAGATAAACACACACACACACACACACACAGAGAGAGAGAGAGAGAGAGAGAGAGAGAGAGAGAGAGAGAGAGAAAATAGCTATATGATGGAGACAAAAATAGAAAAATACATGATTCCTGGGTAGAATGGTGTCTTAGTCAGGGTTAGTACTGCTGGGTTGAAATACCCTGACCAAAGCACCTTGGGGAGGAAAGGGTTTATTCAGCTTACACTTCCACATTACAGTTCATCATCAAATGAAGTCAGGTCAGGAACCTGGAGGGAGGAACTGATGCAGAGGCCATGGAAGGGTGCTGCTTCTTGCCTTGCTCCCATGACTTGCTCAGCCTGCTTTCTTATAGAACCCAGGACCATCAGCCCAGGGATGACACCACCCATCACGGACTGGGCCCTCCCCCATCTTTCACTAATTAAGAAAGTGCCTTACATCCAGATCTTATGGAGACATTTTCTCAATTGAGGCTCCCTCCTCTCTGATGAACAGCTTAAGTCAAGCCAACATAAAATTAGCCAGTACAAAGGGTCATAATTAGTTTAAAAATGATTTTTTGCAGTCTTGTCTGTGTGTTTTGGCTTAAACTAAAGATAAAAAAATGCATAGTTTTTGCTGTAAATTAGGCTTAGTACTACTCAGTACGTATTGATCAAAACTTGCATTCTACATTAAAGAATGTGCATTGATATGGAAACTTTTTCCCCCCACAAGCCTTAAGAACACAAATTATAAGAGGATATTTCTAAATACCATTGATGTGGGTACTGAAAGCACCATCTTCACCACGGTCATCAATACTCCAGGGTCGTGTTGTGGAGACTCATGGTTTAGAATCATCCTCTATACTGTTCATTCTAGGGACAATCCCAGGAGAGGGCCTTTTAGAGAAGCCTGTTGCCTAAGCTCCTGAAAAGTATGCATTCAATTTTCGTCAAGAATCATGGATATGCTACCTGCTTTGGGTAAGCTGTGTTTTAACAAAGCTATAGAAATGGAAGACTAAGAAATTAACCCCTTCTTTCACTGCAAACAAGACACCAGAGAAGTCAGCCCACAATCTCGCTGTTCATGACAGCATCCTTTCTCTGAATGGGTTAATCACTCTCTCGCCGCTTCCCCTGGCTTTGTCAGAGCCATGTGGTCTTCATGACTCCCAGAAGCTTTGGACAGATTTCCTCGCATCGCTGTACTTTATACCCAAAAATAAGGTCTCAGAAGTTCTTTTAAAAAATATTTTCAATCCAAAATTCATTATCTCATAAATGCTAATCACTTCCAAAATATATAGAAAGAGAATACATGGATATTGCATTTAGATAAAATAGGAAATTCCAGAAAAAAATTTAAAGGGCTACCTTAGAAGTTGGAGGAACAAGGAAATAATGTATATTAATTTAGAGAACATGTGTAGCTTACCTATAAGAAATTTCAAACATTCCTTCTCAATACAAGGACATATATTCTTAATATCCGCTCTTGGTTTGTGAATGTGAATTTGGGTAGGTAGAAACCCATGTGAACTGTATTCTCCCTGAGGTCTGTGGGAGGAAGGTGTATAAAATGATTAAATCAGAGGGAATTCTTTGGGGACATTGACAATTAGTAACATTTCATGCCAGAGGCACCAGCTGCTTCTCCAGAGCTTTGTCTTTCAGAGTATACAACTTCCTTCCTTTGCTACCCAGAAAGTGGATCCCAGCTTTCTAATAAAGCCAGTCTGGTTTTTCATACATGAAAAGACATGTTCATCTTTAAGGCAGTCTTGTTTTTTGGCTCTCTGTGCTTAGGTCTGTGACTAAATGCTGGCCGATGACAAATAAGCAGAAATCTGGGAGCCTCTGACATAGCCATGGATGTCCATGAGTCCGCTCTGTCTGCAACGTCCACCATCAACACTATGAGGAGCAGGATATGGCTACACAGGGGAAGGCAGAAGACCCAGCACAAGCTAGACCCTTGAGGAGTTTGGGAAATTGCTGCAACAGCGCCAGCCACATACAACACCTGGTTTCACTTAAGAGAAAAATCCATGTCTACCTTGGTCAAAACAAAACCACTTTTATTTTTAATTTGCTTTCACTTGTAGTTAAGCTAGATAAAGGGCAAGATTCGGTGTTTTGATTTATTTAAAAAAATGTACAACAGACCAAAAGAAAGAGATTCCTGATAGGCAGATGGAAAAGTGCAGAGTCTGAATGTAGCCCTATTACAGGGACCCCAAAGCAGTTTCTGGATCTATGTCATTGGGTGACCAGGGTCACTCGTAGCTCTTTGGGGGCCATACTACTTCTGACAGTTATTAAGTGTAACAGAGTATGATGTCATTAGCCCCCCCTTTTTTTGTAAAAGCAGTGGAGAGTTTCATAGAATTAAAATGGCTCTGTCTTTTGGGACAGTCATTCCTGAGAGGGAAAAGGAAGAATTGAGAGTTATACGAAAGTTTCAAGGAGACGTCCTTCAAATAAGTTAGAATACGAAGAGTCAAAGATTGTTGATGTGCAAGATTATAAAGATGAGGATGGGAGTGTCTCAGAACCAGGTTAGATTTAAATAAGCCCAACAAGACTGTCATAGCTACAGAGAACTCCAGCTCAAGGAGAGTTTTGCTTTTTCTCCTGCTGAGAACTTCATTTGCTTTAGTGGAGTCTAGAAAGGTTCTGACATAGTCCTCGGAGTTGTTTACTTGGAGGAACTTCCAACTGTAGTTGGCATCTTGCCCATCACTAAAAGCCTTCCTTGTTCTTTGCTTCATTTATCATGGGAAGCACCAAACCATGGCTTGTAGGCTCAGTCATAGCTTGAGGGATCAAGATACAATTTATGTTTTAAAATGGTTCAAAAATTAAGAGAATAACAATTTGTGACAAGAAAATTATATGGAACTAACAACTCAATGTCTGTAAATAAAGTGAAATTTGATACAACAATTGCTACTCATGGAAACATTGTCTATGACTGTCTTCACAATACAGGGCAAAGTTAAGTCTAACACAACGTGTGTGGCCCTGAAGCCTCAGATGGCAACTTCCTAGTCCTTATAGAGAAAATTTACCAACCTCACATTCAGTGTAATGTGACTTATAGGTCTTTGAATTCAGAAATATAATCCTGAAATCGGAGAGTTCAAAGAATATTTAGTAAGCTCATTGTCTCCAACATATACCTGGTGTCTTAGGGTTTCTATTGCTGTGAAGAGACACTGAGACCATGGCAACTCTGGTAAAGAGTTGAATTGTAAAGCATTGAATTGTGCTGGCTTACAGTTTCAGAGGTTCAGTCCATTATCATCATGGTGGGGAGCGTGGCGGCCTGTAGGCAGACATGGTGCTGGAGATGGGAGTCCTACATCTTGACTCAGAGGCAACAGGAAGTCAACTGACTGTCACACTGACTGAAGCTTGAGAAAAGAGACCTCAAAGCTGGGTAAGTGACACACTTCTTCCAACAGGACCACACCTCCTCATAGTGCCAATCCCTTCGGGGGCCATTTTCTTCCAAACCATTACACCTAGCCAAAGCCAGTAGTCTTATTTTTTTGTAAACTACTACCATTCCTATACATCCATTTCCCAGTGTCTAAATATTGCAGTAGACAGTTACTCAATTGTTTGCTCTAAACACTTTAAAATGCTGTACTTTGGTCTCACTTTTACTCTCCGGTAAGCATGGTCAGATGCTGACCCATGCTTGGAAATACTTAATTACTTGACATTTTCTTGTCACTTGTTGAATGACAAGATTCCTTTAAGTACTTTTACAGGCAGTTTATAGAATACCACAAAGTTAGTAAGCACTATAGAGAACAGAAGCGAACTAGAGAGAAGTTAATTAAACTTCTCTCACATACACAGTGTGTAAGAAGCCAGTTGGGATTAGAACTCAGCGTGGCTCCAGATCCTATGATTTTGCTGTTCTAGTTTCAAAAACATCTGATAGTTTCATTCTGTGTGTTAGGCCTTTAAAATATGAAGATGGCTAACAAATTCTATGTATATACAATTTATATATTATATATGCAATGCAAATATAATATTATATATAAAATAAATATACTATACTGCAATATTATGTTACGTAATATTATATATGAGAGAGTACTCAAGGTATATAAAACACATTCTCACTGTATTTTTTCCTCTACCTAATTATTTTAATTTCTAGGTACCCTTGGAATGGTAAAGGATTTTAAAAACTATTTATTATAAAGAGACAGACAGGAGTTTAAGGATGTTTAACCCAGAGAAAAGAACTCTTGTCAGGGAAGCAGAAGAGCAGTTCTAGAATTTCTAGGCATTTGTGAAATCCAGAGGAAGCAAGAATATTTTTCCCTGCGCTTAACTCTGCAGAGTACAGAGACATATTTCTCAGTAGCTTCCAGGAAAGCTTCTGTGTTAAATATGGTCCTCCAGGCAGCAGATGCCAAGACATAATTATATAGGATGGGCTTTCATAGAGAAAATGCAAGTGAAGACAGAGGTAGGCAGGGAGCTGGGAGCCTGTGAAAACAGATTCTGACTGAGAGAGGGAGAGAGAGGGAGGAAGGGAGGGAGGGAGGGAGGGAGGGAGAGAGAGAGAGAGAGAGAGAGAGAGAGATTCTCTGTCTCCCAGGAGCTCATCTCTCTTAGTCTGATTTATGATCCACAAACTTGGAGAATGAAGGCCAAGGTGAAGCAGCTGGGGCCTTGGCCAATTGTGCTGTGATAATAGGAAGTGTTCAAGTGTGTTAGGATGACTTCTAGTCTCATGCACCATCGCTCTGTCAAGTAAATCCAGTCCCTTACTTACAAAGGCAAACCTCTAAGAATAACCCAAGACCCCTCAGCAGAAATCCTTAAAGTAAGGAGAGCATGGGTTCATACACTTTAAGCATGGGGACCAAGCAATTGATAATCAAGACTTAAAATAAACCCAGAAATAAAAGCCTTCTGTGATAAGCACAAACTAAAGCAACTCATGATCAGAAGCAAGCACTGTGAAACAATGCTCTAGGGTCTACTGTACATTAAAGAGGAAGAAAGACACTAATGCACACTAGCAGATCATAACCACCTGTAACTTCCGGGTTAACACTTAGTCCCAGTGTCCCCAATGAGGTGACAAGAATTAACTTTGGTCACTGCACTCACGTGGCACATGCTCACACACAACTGAAATAAAAACAAGAGAGTATCACAATTATGAAGCCATCTACACTGAATGATGGTGCATTCAGCCCATAAAACAAAGACATAGGAGATAGATGAAGATACACTAACAGCGAGCGGCATCACTATCCCACTCTCAAATGGATAGGCCATCCAGACCACAGCGTCAGCTTCAGAGGTTAACCAGTTGATGGAGGAAGTGGGCTTAATGGCTATGCTTGGAACATTCTACCCAACAACTGTGGAATACATAATCTTCTTAGAAACCCATCATTTTTTCCTAAAATAGACCACATTTTAGACCATAAAGCATGTCTTAGAAAATGAAAAAAAATTATTGTATCTTATTAGATACTTAATATAATAAAATTAGAAAGCAACAGTGAAGAAATTATGTACATATATCTTGAATAAGACCCCATAAAAGATCGATGAGTATGCTACTTTGAATACAGTTGGCCCCACAGCCTCATAGAGAGTGGCACTTTTGGGAGGTGTGACTTTGTTGGAGTAAGTATGGCCTTGTTGGAGGAAGCGCATTATTGTTGGGGTGGGCTTTGAAGTTTCTAATGCCCAAGACATCACCCCGTGTCTGGGACCACTTCCTGCTGCCTACTGGTTAAGATGGAGCCAGCACCATGTCTGCTTGCACACCACCATGTCCCACCTCTGAACTGTAAGTGAGCCGCCCATCAGTCCATTGTCTGGTCAGTTTCTCTAAGCATGTGGGTTGTGGGGAGGAAGGATTGATACCCAGCTGAAAGTCTTGGTCTCCTTAGGAATGCAATGAGAGAAGAACATCCATGTGATGGAATTCTAACCCAATCTGTCTAGCAGCTGACTGTGTACCTGCTTTTCTATAGACTAAGAGCTCTTTAACTCCACGGTGACCACCTGCTTCCATAGTTCTGGGGATCAAAGAAGAAAGAACAAATTATATTCCTGTTATTAATGACATGCGTTCCCAGGCCTAGTTTTAAATTGTTTCATGAACTGTGCATTAACTGTTCATGCTATAGTAAAAATACAATAATCACAAGAGTTAGTAATTATGGGCATTGCATGTGTTCCTGACACTGGGTTTTATATCTAGGCTCAGACATAACACCTGACATAACCAGAGGCCTGCATTAGATAAGCATATTTGTTTGTTTTTGAGACAGGGTTTCTCTGTAGCTTTGGAGCCTCTCCTGGAAGTAGTTTCTGTAGACCAAGTTGGCCTTGAACTCACAGAGGTCTTCCTGCCTCTGCCTCCCACGTGCTGGGATTAAGGTGTGTACTACCACCACTCAGCAGATAAGCATTCTTATATGTTCCAGATTATTCATGAAGACATCCATGTTTTAGGAGGTTGAGAAACTTTTCTATGAATATAATAGGTAATTGGCTGATTGTCTTATTGTGCAGCTATATAGTACCTTCTCCCTCAAATTTCTACCATAGCCATCTCTCCTATAGCTTGCTTCTACAGAGCATTTCAAATATGACTTGGGACCTACTCTCTTCTGGATGGGAATGGGAACACCTTGTGTTGCTCTTAGGTACTGTGCCAGTGACACTCCAGCAACACTGGCCTGAGATGGCCATTGAGGACCTACTCTCTTCTGGATGGGAATGGGAACACCTTGTGTTGCTCTTAGGTACTGTGCCAGTGACACTGCAGCAGCACTGGCCTGAGATGGCCATTGAGGGCACTGATTGTGCTGACAACTTGAAGAGCTTCTTGGTCCTATCATCCAGTAATTGCAGGAGCCAAACACAGTACGGTTTTTGGAAACACAGCATTTGGCTGACCTTGTAGAACTGTTTAATGTATCCATTTTGGTTGCTTGGTTATGTGCTGATACACACCAAGATCCCATAGAGCTGGCATGTAAGGGAGCCAAGAGACAGACAGGGACTAAAATAGCAAGGGCTCTGCAGAGAATTGGAATGGTCAACTTAGTTAATTATGTTATTTTTTATGATTCATGTGTCCTCAGTATCACAGAGAAATGATGAGAAAGATTATATTTTGAAAAGCCACAATGAATATATAAGATTCCTGCACTAGAGCCCCTTAAGTATGAATGGAATGTATTTAAAATGAAATCATTGCATACGTCATTTACTGTGTTGTCAACAGTACAACCACTGGGGAAAAGGCATGGTCACATATGTATATTTTAAGAAATAGTATTCAGATAGCTTCACTAAGATCTAATTTGATTGGGTTGCTGTATATGCATACACCCAGGATCATTCATGGATTCCTACTGTGGCGGAGGTACTCTACTATATTTTAATAGACTGCTTTGGTAGGTTCGTAACAAGTTCTCAGATCTCTGAGTGGTAAGGTAGTTCTTGAAATTCAGGCAGGAACTAAAAGACATGGTGTACTGAATCTTCTTGATCAATAACTCGGGGTGAGTCTGAACTAGGGTGAGTCTATGCAGAGGCTCCCAACCTTCCTAAAGTGCTGATTCCTTAATACAGTTCCTCATGTTGTGCTGACACCAACTATATCTCTTTCGCTACTTCATGGAGGCAGAAGTTTGCCAGAGAAGTTGCAAGCCACACATTGAGAAGCACTGTTCCAGGGGATTGCTGGTGCCAGTTAACACGAGTGATTGGTCAGAGCAGCACTCCCAGCACCAGCAGCTGAGTGCCCTCGCCTTCCCTTGCTCACCTAGTCCATGGGTGCTATGGTCTGTGCAGCTGGAGTCAATTCCTACCTGCAGAATCGTTCAGACTCGTAGACCTAAGGGAGAACCCATCTTGAATAGTGACCTGAATGTTGTTCCTTGGATGAAGTAAGAGCTACCTGTTCATTTCTGCTTTGAGTGGTGGGTAGGTTCTGCTTTCTACCACGATGAGCTGGAGAACAAATTCCCCAGACCTAGCAATGAAAACCAGCGGCTGGGCAGCCAAAGGGATGAAAATGTACCTTGTGTGAACTATGTAAGTTTATATATAAACAATAGAATTCCGGGCTGGCAAAATAACTCATTTGTTAAAGGCTAGGTTCACAACCAAAAAAGTAGAAATTCATGGAGCAATGGAGCTCAGCTTGAGCTGACCTGCTTTCCATGAGGAGGTGACATTCTCAGGAACCTGGGAAGCTACGTGGCTCTAGTGTTGGGCTTGTCTCAGCTCACATCCATCAAAGCCGCTTTCCTATATCCATGCCATGCTTGAATGGCCCCTTTCTTATTTGCTTTACGGGGCACTCAACATTCCAATTCTCATTTATTTTCATTTTAAATGCAAGTTTTTCTTGTGTTGGGAAGTTTTTCTCTGGATTTGGTTTATGGGGGGGGGGCAGGTCCATGAACTCCCAAAAGCATTTAGTTCATCTCCATGATGGAATTTCCAGGGCCACTTCTCCAATATTAAGAAATAACAGGAAAGCTTATGCTGTGGCTAAGATGACTGGAAAGTGTCAAGACGTACACCTGTTTGTTCCCTCTTTAGGATTGCCTCCCCCATCCGAACCATCATCTGGCTTTCATTAAAATGTGACATTTATCTTTCCAAAGTGAATTTATCTTCCTATCATAAGAATAGAAAATGTCACAATTTGCTGCGAAATAAAATAAAGAAAAACATAAATAATAATTTTAATGAAAACCATCATTTTAAAATAAGACTTTTCTTAAAACCATAAAGCACTGAGGTTGAATTTAAAAAACCCTAAACTTAGCTGTGAGCTAGCAGTGTGACCAGCTGCAAAATGCATGCTTACACATGTAAAACCCTCAGTATAATAAGCAAATGAATAATTCTAGCATTCTGTGAGAAGTGTTAGCATGAAAGCAGCTCATCAGACACTGTGATGTGGACTTGGATTTCCACATACTGTCTCTCATGGGTTGCCAGTGAAGACAGAAAACATGAACAGATGTTTGTCACTTTGGAAGTGAACACAGTAGACTTTAATGGGTTGCGTGAGACAGTTACTCAACTAGATTTTTCTTTTCTTTTCTTTTTAAATTAGGTGTAGACAAGTCTATCAGTTGAAGATTCAGGTTCTACCAGGTGAAGCAAGCATGAGTCTTCAGGAGATGACCACCGTCCCAGACCAGACATGATGATGGCGAGATCGGACGCTTAGAAAAAGGAATCCAACACAGGCTCAGAACTAAGAAATAGGCTGGCATTTATTAAGGGGTAAAACTTACAAAGTCAGGATTCTCTGCTTGAACGATGGATGAAGATCAGATCCAAAGCAAACCGAACAGCAAACGGCCCACAGGGAAGCAGAGAGGAAGCCGGCTGAACACGCTTCCACATCCAGGTAAATAATCTATGAGGCCACACCCCAGTAGGCAGGTAGTTGCTAGCTATAAACCTTCCCGCAGCACCTCCCCCATTTGTTTAAATAAGAGAGTTCTAAACCTACTGCAAAATTATATACAATAAGAACAAATATCCTATTCTAACTAGCTTAAGTCTTGTATAATAAATAACTTGGCCAAGTCATGAGAGGAAAGTAACTACATTTATCTAGTCTTTAACCCCATCGAAGATCCGAGAAGAAAAATAATGTTACCTGAGTAATTAGGAAGTGCAATCAAACAACTTCCAAACCATGCAACAAATCATAGAGACAACTGGCTACCTGGGCCATCACCCAAAGTCACCTTTGGATAAGGCCTAGAATAACTGACAGATTATTTTTAAAGGCAAGAGATTTTTTAAAACCATCTTACCCTGTCTTGGCAAGATTTGACAGTCCTGCTTATCCATTTTCAGATACTATGTATTTTGTCAGTGGTTGAGGTATGGGCAGTTCCTTGCCAAAAGGCTGGTTTAGTTAAGAAGAAAACAAGCTCCCAGTGGAGTGTCTTTGGTGCTCAACATTTTCTCAGGAATAGATCAGTGTTGCCAGGAGCGATTGTGTCCTTGCTACTACAGAACTCTAAGTTAAATTAAATGTCATTTTCTACAGCTCTTTGAAGAGGTTGAAGATTATCTATCTATACAGAATATAATTTTGTATCTAAAGAAACTGATTAGTCTAACTATAAATATGACAAACATAGATGACTATTGATCTATAATTCTTAATACCTATCTAACTTAAAGACTAAGACAATAAACAACTGTGTGGTTACTAACCATGGGTAACTTTCACAGTTACCAACCATGGGTAACTTTCACGGTTACTAACCATGGGTTACTTTCACGGTTACTAACCATGGGTTACTTTCACGGTTACTAACCATGGGTAACTTTCATGGTTACTAACCTCACCAATGCACTCAACTGAGGACCAGTGTAATCCCCATCTGATGCTCTTCTCATAGAAAGTAAGAGAACTGAGGAAATGGTCATAGTTTTTTCTTTGCAAACCTATGGGTCTTAAAACTAAAATATTTCTTTAATACGCTCTTTCCAGAGGAGAGGGATGAGGTTAGGAAAGGACATTAGAGATGAAAACCAATAAGAAATGTTTTTCAAAGCACCTGGATGAATGGACAGACACAGAGATGTATTCAGTTGAGGGGCAATGAGAAACTCCTAGCAAAGTAACCTGTGGGTACTGCCCCATGTCCCCACAGGAGAAGATAGTCTGATACACTCATCAGCTGTTTCCATTGTTCGCAGAGCTAGCATCTTTTCTTTGTCTTTATTTTGAATGAGATCTTTCTGACAACTAATGAGGAGTGAAACGATCCTCTTCCCAGTGGAGGCGATGTGAACACCAATACATACACAGGCAGTAATCAAGTCCATTCCCATTCTATGTTGTTGATCTTTAAGGTCCTCCTCTTCAATAAAGGACCCAAAGTCACAACCGTTGATCTTTTGAAACATCATGATTCACAACCAGAAACCAAACATTAGCCACCGTCCCAGAAGCTTCTGAATGAAGGTCTTCATTGATTGTCTCATGGCTATGACAAAAGATCTGCAAACATGACTTAAGGCAGGAAGTTTTTACCCTGGCTGTCTCGAACAGCCAATGTTCTAGCTCGTTGAGTCATCTCCCCCACCTCAGAGCTTATTTCTTATATTCTCCGAGAATTGAAAGTTATACAAAGCTGGGTGACTTTATTGACTGTTTTTGGTTTTCTTTGGGAGGGTTTAAATTGTGAAAGGGACACAGCCTTTGAAGGCCTACTATTGGCAGTGTCTTTCCAATGACCTTGTGTATGTCTGGCAAGCACATTTATAGAACTCTGTGAGCTGGATATGCCAGCCCACATTTCTGATTTAAATCTAGTGTAGTTGTTCTGAGGTGCGGGGAAATATTCAAAGCTAGATAGGGGTCAGACTCAGGTCTGCTCACTTTGAGTCAAATGTAATTAGAGCTTCTACTTGGCTTCTGTGATCATCTAGAAGCTGGTTTAGATGTGAAGAATAGATTTGACTCAACTGATGATCAAGACATCAACATCAAAAGGACAGGATCTGCCCATTTAAAGACATTAGTGTTCTGCTGATGCCATGAATACCATTTGGCTCTCCTGGGGCAGTGCCTACTGTGTCTTAGAGCCTACTGACTTAATCCTTGAGCATTGATGAAATAACATTTACAAATATGCATGCCTGTCCTCCTGGAAGAGTTAAGGTCATGACTGATGATGTAGAAGTGTTTTTCTGAAGGAATGAACCTTCCTAAATGGAAGACATTAAAATGCAGGTTTGAATGGTCTCTAAGTTTTGGAAATGAATATTGGTCTAACTAGTCTGGTTGGTCCTTTAACTTAGAATAATTTCTTTACATACTAAAGTTTACTTCTGTGGGCTGTAAAATAACAGTGAGTCATGGGGGGGCACTGGGCCTTGAACTCACTGACCTGCGGAAAGGAGATTTTAGGGGTAGTCAGAGTGGTATTTCCTCTGGGAGAGCAGCCAGAACTTTTAACTTCTGCATTATCTTTTTAGCCCCCCAGTCTCCCATCCTTATTACTCAAGATATCAAAATATTCTTTTTAGCCCCCCAGTCTCCCATCCTTATTACTCAAGATATCAAAATATTCAAAAACAATCAGACCCAGCACTGTTAGATTGACTTCTCAGCTGTAAGGTATACATGAGAATATTACAGATAACAGTTAAGATGAAGATGAAGGTGCTATATAAAGAAAAGTCTAAAAACATTAAAAAGTTATTTAAAAAGATCCACAAAAGATAATTGTGAAATATTGAAAATAATCATCAACAAAGAAACAATAACACTATGTCATTATGTAATATAGTGAGTGATGTGTTGCAGGTGTCTGCTTGTTCATCCTGGCTGTCCAGAACCAAACTAATCACACAGAAACTGTATTATTTAAATCACTGCATGGCCCATTAACTCTAACTTATTACTGACTAACTCTTACATCTTAATTTAACCCATCTCTATTAATCTGTGTATCACCACAAGGTTGTGGCCTACCAGCAAAATTCCAGCATGTCTATCTCCAGCGGTGGATCCATGGCATCTCCTTGACTCTTTCTTTCTCCCAGCATTTAGTTCTGTCTTCCCCGCCTTCCTAAGTTCTGCCCTATCAACAGACTAAGACAGTTTCTTTATTCATTAACCAATGAAATCAACACATAGACCTCCCACATCATTTCCCCTTTTCTATTTAAACAAAAAGGAAGGCTTTAACTTTAAAATAGTGAAATTACATACAACAAAACAGTTATCAAGCATGAATTACAGTTACAATATTTATGTCTACTTTATCTTCTATCATAACTAAGGAAAACTATAAGTTCTTCAGTTCTATCAAAGACTCCAGAAGGATATAATAGTACCTAACTAAACAGGAAGTGCATTGTAAGCAACTTCCAAAACTCTAGAATTGACAGAGACATCTCACTGCGTGGATGGTTACCCAAGGTTCTTCTTTACTGTTGGGGATCCATTTTCAGCCTACAGGCCCATAGTATCCAGCAAACTTTTCCATGAAGCAGGAAATTTCAAAGACAGTTCAGTCACTTTCTTCTGTATCCTGTAGGATGTCTCACAGACTTTTTCATGAAGCAGGAACCCCGAAGGACCATCTCACCTTTAGGCAAGTTTAGCAATCATTTTTCTGTGGGTCCTGCATGTTCAGTGCAGCAGTTCAGGCAGGAGCAGTTTCTTGCCTAAATGGCTAACAAACTCCATAAAGAACCTCTTCGATGCCCATCTTCTGCTTGAAGTAACTGGTGCTGCAAGGAGCAAACGTGTCTCATTGTCATTAAAAGTCTTAAGTTCTTAAACATTTTAAATGCAATATTCTGAAGGTCTCTGAAAGATTTGAAGAATACCTAACTAGCTGAAATATATCTCTACATATCTAGAAAATGTAACTAACATGACTACAATCTTAACTATTATTTAGAAGACTATCTACTAACCTATAATTCTTAATTATACATTATATTTTTAAATGAACTACACAAACAGAATATCTTAATCAAGGGTAGACATATACATATACAGTATAACAAAATTCACTTTAAATTTGTATCAAGAAACCAAGATCCATACCAATGCAAATTGTTCATAGCTCTATCATATCCCCTTTTAAATGTAAACAAACAATTATAAACAATATTTGGGAATATGGGTGTAGTTATTTCTCTCCAAACTGCTTCCTGCTGTTTATTGGGCAAAGCAATTTTTGATGGTATTTTTGGGGTGTTCATGGTGACCTTTCATGGGGTCTCGATCCATGAAACCATATTGGTCTGGAAGCAATCCACAGGTTCTCATCTGCTATTGAAACAAGAGAAGAACTTTTCCAAAGCAACATATCCTTAGACCCAAATTTGAAAGTCACTATACCTTTATAATATACATGCTGGTTTAGCTTAGCAGCCCATACAATGAAATGTCTCTCTGTACTTAGCTTCTTCACAGTCAAAAAATTCAAAGAAAATACAATAATATATATAGTCCAGACTGTGAATTTTCCATCTTTATGGGCCTTATTTTTCTTTCTGTACTCTGTCTCTTTAAAGGCTTTATCTTTCTAAAAACCATTTACTTGCTTTTATAATATATTATTTTTCTTCTCTCTCCCAAGCCTATGAACATTTATCCAACACTGTGACCCATTTACAGGTCTTTTTGTATCTGGATTTGTCTTTATTGCATATCTGTAATTTTTTTTACTGTCCAGGAGCACTTTTTAAAATACTAAGCACTTCTTAAAAACTTCAGCTACATCATTGTTAGGGGTAATACAGTACTTCCTGTTTGCCTGCCCAGTCTGAAACTTAAGCTTCACTGTGATATATACGGTACTTCCTGCTGACTCTGCACAGTCCAGCACGGCAGAGCCACTTGTGCCTCTGAGCCACGCACACTGCCCCAGCTCCAGGTACATAGTCAGTCCAAGTTGCCATCAAGCAAGCCACACGCAGCATGCTGCTCACAAACCCCATGCAAATACTTGGTCTCCCAAAAGAGCCAGAGGTCACGCTGGCAGCATAGCCCAGAAAGCTGGCATTTTAAAATGGCTGCAGCTTTTTTCCTGCTATGGCTGAATCAGGAAAATCTCTCTTAGAGGAACTGCAGCATGCCACCAGCTGAAAAATAAATGAGGCTAAACTTTGGTTTTTTTTTTTTTTTAGTTTTTGTATATAGAATTTCTTTTTAACCTTTCTCAGGTTTTACATGGATTTAGTCTACCACATTGGTTTGCCAATTTGTTGTAGGGGGCTGCTTGTTTGTCCTGTCTGCCCAGAACCAAAATAATCACACAGAAAATATATTATTTAAAATCACTGCTTGGCCCATTAGCTCTAACTTCTTATTGGCTAATTCTTACATCTTAATTTAATCCATCTTTATTAAACTGTGTATCACCACAAGGTCATGGCCTACCAGCAAAGTTCCAGCACCTCTATCTCCAGCGGCGGATCCAAGGCGTCTCCCTGACTCTTTCCTTTTCCCAGCATTCAGTCCTGTCTTCCCTGCCTACCTAAGTTCTGCCCTATCAACAGGCCAATGAAGTTTCTTTATTCATTAACCAATGAAAGCAACATATAGAGAGAAGGACCTCCTACACCAGTGATGGATGGCAGCAAGGTTCCATCTTTGTATCCATGTCAACATGTTCCCACATGTACATTATACCGTCATCCAGAAGAGAGACTTAAGGCAGGAACAGTGCTGGACCAATGGGTATGAGACAATGTCCAAGTGCTGCTGACTGGACTGGATCCTAGGGCACTGTCTAGAGTCATAGTACATGTGCTTACACAGAGGTAGACTCTAAGGGTGTTCAGCAAAATAGGGATGGCTTTCCTGAGAAGGTGACAGGGCAAGTGATGTTTACTGCTGTTGTGCTTTTCTCCGAAATAATTTGAATATTTAATAAGAATATTCAATATCAAATGCCTATTAGCATTGGACATTGTGACTCATGCTTGTAATTCCGGTATTCAGAAAGAAGCAAAGGCAGAGGGTTTATAAGTTCAATCCTGGGCTATATAATGAGATTCTGTCTAGAAAGAAAGGAAGGAAGGAAAGGAAAGGGAAGGGAAGAGAAGGGAAGGGAAGGGGAGGGAAGGGAAGCTGTATTTACACCCAGAAGACAGAAACAAAGCTACAAAGCATATAAGCATATTTTTTAAAAGTCAGAGGAACACTATAAAAATTAGTAGTCATAACCAGTAGTTGGATTAAAAATGTGAAAACCATTTTAATCACCAAGAGAGTATAACGGGTTTTTATAAGGGAGCACAGTTGATGGTCTTCTCTTTAGTTACTTCCGTACTAGTTGAAGGACCTACACAAATACAGACTCTGAGCAGAATCCCCCAAGATACTCAGATAAAAAGAAAAATCTCAGTATTCAATTCAGGCCAAATGTCTGAAACGTTAGTCTAAATAGTACCAAATGTTGAGCTGTTTTCTATCATGTATAAAAAGCTATGTAAATGATGAAGCTTTCATTTGTCATGCAGACACTGTTAGAATATGGAGAAGGAGCCTAGAGAGGAAGCAGGGAGGCAAGGGCATTTGGTTTCACACCTGTCTTTTCCATGACATTTGTATGCAAGGGAAGTAACACTGTCAGCAATGTCTCAACACAAAGGACATTTAAATGTACAGGACATATCAGATATGGTGACAGAATGCAAACAGGAGTCCCTTGTTGGAAGATTATACCACATTCAGATGCTACGTGTGTATTCAGCTTCCCTTTGCTTTCTGTTCACACAGTCATTTGCTATCTCTGACACCAGGTGCGTGGGTGTCCCTCCCCCAACCCCACATGCCAATCAAAGCAATCCTCAAGCAGATTATCCAGGGAACATGAGACTGTGTCCTCCAGTGCAATTCAGTCCTGAGACCGTTCACCTGAACAGAGCTTCAGACCCAGTAGGTTAATGCATCTGTCCCAATAGCTGGCCTCCACCTCAGATACAGGTGTAACTGCTTCTGAGTAGCCACACTTGGCATGACTATGCACTATTCTTGGGAGTTGATTAATTTGCTGGAGTGGTTCACAGAACACAGGAAAACACTAGAATTATGAGTTATTACTAAAGGATGCAAGGGGCTACAGAGGGATGGCTCTAAGTGCGCTTGATGCTCTTACAGACAGAATTTGGGTCCTGTTTCCAGCACCTACATCAGGAAGCTCACAAACACCAGTACCTCCAAATTCCAGGGGATCTGAGGTCCTCTCCTGGCCTTTTTGAACACTATGAGTACACGAAGCATATTCAGACAACCAGGTAAATACACATCAACATAATAAATAAATAGATAAATAAATAAATATCAAATAGCTAGCAAAGAATCTGAGAAAAGATAGAGATGAACAGCCAGAAGAAGATAAACAGCCTGAGGAAGGAAAACTGGGTCCTGGAGCCCTGGGAATTCTAACTCTGACTTTTCCTGTAACTAGTCCCCATCCGGAAGTACCCAGGAACTCCCAGCCACCTGCTACTCTATTACCATCCAAACGACTTACTACGCTCCAGATTCAAAGGCTCTAGGAATTGTATGCCAGGAAACGGACACAAGCAAAATACGTGTACTTGTTATGTAGTAGGGCACCAGAGGTTTGTGCTACCAATCGGTCTCCGAGTGCTTGCATTGGACGTTTTGCGAGTGGTAAGGCTAAAAGAGCAGCAGACAGCTGAGGAGAGCTGGGTTTTGACTTGAGGAAGAATGCGTGACCCTCTGCAAACATGATTCTCTGCAATGAATGGGAGTTGCCAATGATTTGAAAGCCAAACTGCACGCACACACAGAATATTAATATTCAGTAAGCAGTCATGATTGCAGCCACCCAGTACTGAATCTGCTGCGTGAGTGTTCCCAGCCAGCTATAAAACAGTGCAGCTGTTCCATTAATGGGAGGGAATCCAGGGCGCTATCAAGGAATAAAAATGGTTGAGTTTGATTAGTTCTGGTGGATGTCATCTTCAAAATGTGACTAATTCGATAATACCAGAGCATTTCTGAGGGGAGAAAGAAAATAAGGATAATGTTATGTAAATAGATATATTATTATTTTCATCTCTTTTGACACTAACCATCCCGGAGCAACCCAAATGACAGCGGGGGAGTGAGAAGCAAAAAGGAAGCCTTTTCTCTCTGGAGAGAATTGTGCAATGAGCTGACACTCTGGGCCAGAAGACGGAGAGTGGCGCCAAGGGGGCTGGCATCCGCTCACAATTGTAGGAACTCCTATTCACAGAGTGTGGTACATCCCGGCCCTTTGCTGGCAGGTTCACGGCCACCCTGCACAGTAAGTTCTCTTATTGCTGTCATTTCGCAGATATGGGAATTGAAGCTGGAAAGAGTTAGGTAATGTCTCAAGGTCATGCTGCCCAGAAGTGGAATTTGGACCCAGACAGGCCTGAGGCTCCCGTGACCACAGTGTTCTATTGTCTCCTCAAATCAGCTAAATAAGGAGGCCTGTCTTACAGATAGTCCACCAGGTGCCTCTCTGTCTATTTCTAAATCAGAATGTGTGTGTGTGTGTGTGTGTGTGTGTGTGTGTGTGTGTGTGTGTGTGTGTGTGTGTATGGAGTGTGTATGAGAGTGAATCTTTAATACAACTGTGACTTCTAAATATTAGCCATTAAGCCAAGCTGAGGCCATTTTTTATGCTGTTGTCTTTAAAATATCCTGCTTCTACCTGACATTTTCCTCCTGTTCCTTGTTCTTACAGCTGGTCTGTAGAAGAATTCAGTAGACACCCACTTAGAAAGTCAGACAGGTTGGAAAAGGCTTAACCTAAAATTTGGGTTGTGGTTTGGAAAAACCTGGAGCAGTGGTTCTCAACTTGTGGGGTCATGAATCTTTGAGGGTTGACCACTAGACACCCTGCATATCAGATATTTGCATTCTGATTCGTAACAGTGGCAAAATTACAGTTATGAAGCAGCAATGAAAATAATGTTATGGTTGGGGGCTCACTGTAACATGAGGAACTGTATAAGGGTCACAGCATTAGAAGTTTGAGGACCACTTCTCTGGAGGTTTTGTATCAAAGGTGTTACCCTGACCCTGGCACTAAGGACAGATGAAGGAATCTCTAAAAGATGGGCCCTAATGAGAGGAAGTTATGTCACAAAGGGTGTGATCTTGCAGGGGCCATTAGGACCTCAGGGACTTGCTGTTTCTATTTGTTTCCTGGCCAGGATGTGAGCAGTCCTCTGTGCCATGTGCTTCCCTGCATGATGTGCTGTGTAGCCACAAATCAAAGCAGCAGGACCAACTGACACCTCTGCAACTGTGAGCTGAAATTTGCCTTTCCTCTTCCTGAGTTCAGTGTTTTAGGGATTCTGTGATGGTAACAGCAAACTGGCAAACACCCACAGTCAGTATTCTCCACAATGTTGAGTGATTTGAACACAACTGAGGAACGTTAAATGTTTCTGACGGTTTGGGTCATTGTTGAGGTCAAAGTTTTCCTTGTTCAAATGCTTTGGGGAAAAAAGGACTTAGGCCAGGCTTTGTTATCCTAACCTACAAGAATATGTTTGGAGGATAGATATCTTTTTTGTGTTTTTTCCTACTGAAGGAATGTAAGATCAATTTATCTAGACCTGCAGTTCTCAATCTGTGGGTCACGACCCATTTAACAAATCTCTATCTCCAAAAATACATAATTATGATTCATAACAGTAGCAGAATTACAGTTATGATATAGCAATAAAATAATTTCATGGTTGGGGGTCACCACAACATGAGGAACTGTATTAAAGGGCATTAGGAAGGTTGAGAATCATTGATCTAGACACTTTGACATTTAGTTCTAATTTTAAAATAAGATATATAATTATCTATTCTGATCTTTTAGAAAATGAACTCATAAAACACAGGAGTGGCCACTTTTTATTGTGTTTGGCTGTGTTTCCATTCCAGGGAAGAAATCACTAGGATTCATCTAAATAGAAGATTTGGGATGCTCTCAAGACATCTCCAAAGTGCTCACAAATCTCTTAATAAATTAATCATCAAAATTCATTCTAGGCAACTGAGATTTTATAAGAAATCACTCTAAACCATTTTGCTACTGAACATGGTGTCATCATTTTCATGTATAATAATAATTTAATAATGTTTTACTAAGTGATGATCAGCTATATTAAATCAGGAATGTGCTGGAAAACCCATAGCTTGAGGATAAGCCCAAGTGGGTTATCTTATGAGATTGGAAAGCATGATCGAAGTATCTCTTCTTAGGTGACTGAAGCACTCTCCTCTCCTTCATGGTATTCAGCATCTACTGTGAACGCTACATCTCCACTTTAGTTTTTGTATTTTATCCAGATTCTAAAGGGATTCAGACTCTAACCATTTGATTAAGTACAGATGACTCATCAATACAACTATATAAAAATCTCCTGGGAGTTAATAGGCAAGTTGTGAGGGATGTCTACTAGAAGGAAGACACATAGAATTGATGGAATGAACCACTTTCTCTATTGCTGAAGTTAAAGTATGTCTTGTTCTTTTTACTTGATAGAGGGCATTCAAATAAGAGATTAGCTTTTATTGCATATAAACCATCCTGGGCAAAGTTTATGTACACAGCAATATCCAGAGTGTTGCACGAGGAGAGTGACCCTTTGTTTATCCCAGCTGCCCAGCTAGCTTACACCTGAAACAACCACACAGAAACTGTATTAATTAAATTACTCTTTGCCCCCTTATTGGCTAACTCTCACAGCTTGATTTAACCCATTTCTATTAATTTGTATCACCATGAGGTCATGGCTTACTGGGAAAAATTCAGCATGTCTGACCTGCCCAAGCCTAGTAGACCCGATCCCACTGCCTGCCCAGGCAGGAAGAGCCAAGCCATGGGCATGGTCTCAGCTACTTTCCTCCAGACCCTGAGTGGGCAAACAAACACCCGGGCCCACAAATGCTCCATAGCTGGAGTTTGCACCAGCGGCAGGGCCCAGGAAGCCTTGTCTTAAAATGGCATGGCTTTTTTTTCTGCTGCTATTGCTGAGTCAGGAAAATCTCTCTGCGGCACGCCACCAGCAAACAGCAAAAAGCTGTGTTAAACTCTGTTTATTCTGTGTGTCTAGAATTAAGCTCTTTCAAGTTTTTAAGTGGATTTAGTCCATCATGTTGGAGTGCCAAACTGTTGCACAAGGAGGATGGCCCTTTGTTTATCCCAGCTGCCCGGCTAGCTTACACCCAAAATAACCACACAGAAACTGTATTAATTAAATTACTGCTTAGCCCATTAGCTCTAGCCTTTTATTGGATGACTCCCACAGTTTGATTTAACCCATTTCTATTAATTTGTATCACCATGAGGTCATGGCTTACTGGGAAAGATTCAGCATGTCTGACCTGGCAGCTACATGGCAGCTCTCTCTGAGTCTGCTTTCTTCCTCCCAGAATTCAGTTCCATCTTCTCTTCCTACCTAAGTTCCACCCTATCAGACCAAGCAGTTTCTTTATTAATTAACCAATGAAAGCAACACATAAACAGAAGGACCTCCTATACCAACAGAGAAAGAAGGCATACATGCTATGATTCCAAGGATTTAGATCAGGAGAATATAAACATATAAATAAAGAACCACGAAGAAGATAAACTATACGAAATGTCTCTGTAAGTGAACAGTTGAGAAGATACTGAGAGAGCAGCATTTGCTTCTAGATGGAGAAATTGGGGGAGGCTCCCTAGAGAATGTGCAATCCAGTTTTGACTTGGGAGGATGGTATGGCATCCAACATTAGTCACATACCCAGAATATATACCTCTTCCTGTATCGTTTAGAGTCACTCTTTCCTGCATCATGAATGGCTCAGGAAAAGCAAATTCTACCCGAAGCTCCCAGGAAATTTAGTATAGTGTGCCTTTATTCCAACCACAGCCACCCTGTCCTCTCCATTCCTCCTCTCTATTCATGTAGGCAACTTGCCTTTGATCACTTGCTGCACAGCAGTTAAGTGAATAGTATCAGTGTAACCATGGCCACATGCCATCAGTGGGTCCAAGCAACCAAAGAGCAAAGACTTAGTTCATGATTGGTCTTAAGATTTTTGCTTTCATAAAAGTTCTCGTTTCATTCTCAGACTGCCCTTGAAAAGGATGCTGGTTGATTCCAGCAGTCATGGAGCATGTTGGCATGAAGAAAAGTGACATATGGAGGGAGGATGAGTCCTGGGAAGACGAGGTACAGAATTTGAGCCCCGTTCATGCTGGGAATGGGACAGGATTCACCTCTCAGTCCTGTGCTGTGAGGCCTCAATGCGTAAACACTTAGAGTCAGCTTTTCTCCAGCTCAGTGCAGATCATTCAAGCTGTAATCCATAGTGTAGTAGCCGTTTGCTGACTGCCTTCCTAGGCTATAATGTCTGTAGCAGCAGTCACGACAACCCTCTAATCCTTAAGATCATTTCCACATGTATGGCATGGCTGTCATTATGCCCGGAACGAGGCAGTAGGGGCAACTATGCCTGGGGCCCAAAACTGGCCTACACTTCTCTGGGAACCCAGGCTTCTTGATGCTGCCCCTGGATTGGATTTTGAATATTTTGTTCACTTCTTTTCCCTGTCCATCTTCTAAGAAAATGTTTTTGAGAATTCTACTGATATGCCCACCCCTTTGGGATTGTCCATTGGATCTGATTCTAGCAGAGTTATAGTGGTTAATACTGCCAATTTGATGGAGTTTAGAATCACAATGCTGCTGGGAATGTTTGTGAGTGATTTTGGTGACACCAAGTCATGGGCCGAGGTTCTGGACTAACTAAAAAGGTGAAGATGACCTGATTACCAGCACTCAATGGAATCAGAGGTTTCTCCCTCCAGCCAGTTTCTAAATAACCACTCAGAGGCTTAATATTACTTATACATGCTTAGCTGATGACTCAGGCTTACTATTAGCTAGTTCTTACATTTAAATTAATGCATATTATTAATTCTTTTGTTTACATTGTTTTGTTTTATTTTTTCCATTCAAAAACATAATTAAAGAAATAAAATTTTTACCTTTCTTCCCCTTCTCCCGGTCCCCTCCCACTACCACCCCACCCCTCCTCCCTCCCCCTTCTTCCTTGAAAGAGGGCATGGTGCCCTACCCTGTTGGAAGTCCAAGGCCCACCCCCCCCGACCTAGGAAGGAGTGCATTCAAAAAGACTCAGTTCCCAAAAAGATAATACATACAGAAGAGATAGGTCCTGGTGTCATTGTTGATGGGTTCTCCGTCCGCCAACTTTTGCCGCCACATTCAGAGAGTCTGGTTTGATCATATGCTCATTCAGTCCCAGTCCAGCTGGATTGGTGCGCTCCCATTAGTTCAGGCACACTGTCTCAGTAGGTGGACCAGCCCCTCACGGTCCTAACTTCCTTACTCATCTTCTCCCACCTTCTGCTCTTCAACTGCACCTTGGGGACACAATCCATTGCTCTGATGTGAATGTGGGTCTCTGTCTCTATCTCCATCCATCGGATGAAATTTCATAATCATCTTTCTGGGTTTGGGTTACCTCACTCAGGATAGCGTTTTCTATTTCCATCCATTTGCATGCAAAATTCAAGATGTCATTGTTTTTACCGCTGAGTAGTATTCTAATGAGTATATAATCCACACTTTCTTGATCCATTCTTCAATTGAGGGGCACCTAGGTTGTATCCAGGTTCTGGCTATTACAAACAATGCTGCTATGAACATAGTTGCACAAATGCTTTTGTAGTATGATTGGACTTCTCTTGGGTATATTCCCAAGAGTGGTATTGCTGGATCCTGAGGTAGGTTGATTCCCAATTTCCTGAGAAACCGCCACACTGATTTCCAAAGAGGTGGCACAAGTTTGCATTCCCACCAGCAATGGATGAGAGTTCCCTTTACTCCACATCCTCTCCAGCATAGGGAATCGTTGGTGTTTTTGATTTTGGCCATTCTGACAGGTGTAAGATGGTACCTCAAAGTTGTTTTGATCTGCATTTCCCTGATTGCTAAGGAAGTTGAACATGACCTTAAGTATCTTTTGGTCATTTGAATGTCCTCTGTTGAGAATTCTCTATTCAGATCCTTACCCCACTTTTTAATTGGGGTATTTAGAATTTTAATGTCTAGTTTCTTGAGTTCTTTGTATATTTTGGAGATCAGACCTTTGTCTGATGTGGGGTCAGTGAAGATCTTCTCCCATTCAGTAGGTTGCCTTTTTGTCTTAATGACTGTGTCCTTTGCTTTACAAAAGCTTCTCAGTTTCAGGAGGTCCCATTTGTTCATTGTTGCTTTTATTGTCTGTGCCCTTGGGGTTTTACACAAGAACTGGTCTCCAGGGCCCACGTACTGCAGACTACTTCCCACTTTTTCTTCTATCAGGTTGAGTGTGGTTGGATTAATATTGAGGTCTTTAACCCATTTGGACTTGAGTTTTGTGCAGGGTGACAGATAAGGGTCTAATTTCATTCTCCTAAATGTTGACATCCAGTTATGCCAGCATCATTTGTTGAAGATGCTTTCATTCTTCCATTGTATAATTTTAGCCTCTTTGTCAAATATGAGGTGTTCATATGTTTGTGGATTAATATCTGGGTCTTCAATTCGATTCCATTGGTCAACATCTCTGTTTTTATGTCAATACCACGCTGTTTTCATTACTGTAGCTCTGTAATAGAGTTTGAAGTCAGGGATGATAATGCCTCCGGCAATTCCTTTATTGTATAGGATTGTTTTGGCTATCCTGGGCTTTTTGTTTTTCCATATAAAGTTAGTTATTGGTCTCTCAAGGTCTATGAAGAATTTTGTTGGGATTTTGATGGAGATTGCATTGAATCTATACATGCATTTGGTAGAATTGCCATTTTTACTATATTGATCCTACCAATCCAGGATCATGGGAGATCCTTCCATTTTCCGGTATCCTCTTCAATTTCTTTCTTCAAGGTCTTAAAGTTCTTGTCAAATAGATCTTTCACTTCCTTGGTTAGTGTTACCCCAAGATACTTTATGCTATTTGTGGCTATTGTGAAAGGTGATGTTCCTCTGATTTCCCTCTCGGTTTCTTTATCCTTTGTATAGGAGGGCTACTGATTTTTTTTGAGTTGATCTTCTATCCTGCCACTTCACTGAAGGTATTTATCAGCTGTAGAAGTTCTTTGGTAGAGTTCTTGGGGTCACTTATGTACACTATCATATCATCTGCAAATAACGAAAGTTTGGCTACTTCCTTTCCAATGCAAATCCTCATGATCTCCTTATTTTGTCTTATAGCTATTGCTAAGACTTCAAGCATTATATTAAAGAGGTATGGCGACAGTGGACAGCCTTGTCTTGTTCCTGATTTTAGTGGAATGGCTTTGAGCTTCTCTCCGTTTAATTTGATGTTAGCTGTCGGCTTGCTATATATTACTTTTATTATACTTAGATATGATCCTTGTATCCCTAATCTCTCCAAGACCTTTATCATAAAGGAGTGTTGAATTTTGTCAAATGCTTTCTCAGCATCTAATGAAATGATCATATGGTTTTTTCTTTCAGTTTATTTAAATGATGGATTACATTGATAGATTTTCGTATGTTGAACCAGCCCTGCATCTCTGGGATGAAGCCTACCTGATCATAATGGATGATTTTTTTAATGTGTTCTTGGATTCGGTTTGCCAGTACTTTATTGAGAATTTTTGAATCAATGTTCATAAGTGAGATTGGTTTATAATTCTCTTTCTTGGTTGTGTCCCTGTGTGGTTTTGGTATCAGGGTAATTTTAGCTTCATAAAATGAGTTTGGTAATGACCCTTCAGTTTCTATAATGTGAAACACTGTAAGGAGTATAGGTATTAGCTCTTCTTGGAAGTTTTGGTAGAATTCTGCATTAAAACCATCTGGTCCTGGGCTTTTTTTGGTTGGGAGGTTTTTGATGACAGCTTCTATTTCCTCGCGACTGATAGGTCTATTTAAACTGTTCACCTGGTCTTGATTTAATTTCGGTATATGGTATTTATCTAAAAAACTGTCCATTTCTTTTACATTTTCCAATTTTGTGGCATACAGGCTTTCGTAGTAAGACCTAATGATTCTTTGAATTTCCTCAGTGTCTGTTGTTATGTCCCCCTTTTCATTTCTGATCTTGTTAATATGAGTGTTCTCTCTCTGCCTTTTGATTAGTTTGGATAGGGGTTTGTCGATTTTGT
>PVIU01014347.1:0-52367 GCA_004026605.1 Ondatra zibethicus
TCATCTCTGTCCTTCCTCCATCATAAATATCCCATTCTCTTAAGTTCTCCTCCCCCTCCCCTTCTCCCTTCCTCTTCCCCTTCTATTCTCTCTTCTCTCCTCACCCCCATGCTCCCAATTTTGTCAGACGATCTTGTCTATTTCCCCTTCCAGCTGTATCTATATCTGTTTTTCTTAGGGTTCACTTTGTTACTTAGCTTCTCTAGAGTCATGGACTATAAGGTTGCTATCCTTTGATTTACAGCTAGTATCTGCTTATGAGCAAGTACATACCATGTTCATCTTTCTGGATCTGGGTTACCTCACTCAGGTTTTTTTTTCTTCCATCCATTTGTATCCAAATTCTGAGGCGTCTTTGATTTTTACTGCTGAGCGTACTCCAAGTTGTATGGCTGGCATAGGCTGTGGGGCCAGCTATGGCACAAGGATGTATCCCTACTGCTTTTACTGGCCTTTTGGGAACCCAATCACTTTGAATGGATAACTTGCTCAGCCTAGATATAGTAGGGAAAGCCTTGGACCTTTACCAAAGCAATGTGCCTTAAGTTCTCTGAGGAATGGTTGGGGAAATGGAGTGGAGGGGAAGGTGGAGGGGACGGGATGAGGGAGGGAATGGAACTGGGATCTGGGATTGGTTTGTAAAATGCAAAAACATAGTTTTCAATTCTCTCTCTCTCTCTTTTTTTTAAGTTAGTTGGGTGGTGGTGGCCCATGCCTTTAATCCCAGCACTCTGGAGACAAAAGCAGGCAGATCTCTCTGAGTTCAAGGTCAGCTTTGTCTACAAGAGCTAGTTCCAGGACAGGCACCAAAGCTACACAGAGTAACCCTATCTCAAAAAACAAAACAAACAAAAAGGTAGGGAACAGGTGTTTCAATGGTCAATTTGCAGCCAGTCTAACCTCTGAAACCAACCCTCCGGCTTGTTTGCTTTAAATTTCCCCTGTTATGAGACCACTCTGGAATTATTTGTACAACTTCCATTAGAATCAGGTGGGTAAAGAATGATTCAGTTCTCCTCGCAGACAGCTTTGACCAGGGCAGAGCATCATTCTCTCCCCAACACCCTCCTTAAGAATAGCAAGGTGAACCCCCCCAAAAAAATACAGACCCTCCTGGAAGTTGGAAGCAAACAAGATCATCAAGCAAAAGTTGGAAGCCAGGGGGTGGGGATAGAGGTGGGGAGTAGGGGAGCAGGGGAAGGGGAGAGGGGGAAGAAGAAGGGAGAAGGACTGGAGAGAGCTTGGGGGAGAGGGAGGGTGAAGATGGAGGAAAGGTGGACATTGGAGAAGGGAATAAGATATCTACATTAAGAGAATCATTTTAGGGTTGGCAAGATACTTGGCCCTGGGGATCCCAGGTGTCCACGGGAATCTCCCCAGCTAGGTATTCAGGCAGCAGAGGAGAGGGTGCCAGAACCAGCCTTGTACCATAGTCACATTGATGATTATCTTGATCACCATTATAGAAATTTCATCCAATGGATGGAGATAGAGACAGAGACCCACATTCACATCAGAGCAATGGATTGAGCCCCCAAGGTGCAGTTGAAGAGCAGAAGGTGGGAGAAGATGAGTAAGGAAGTTAGGACCGTGAGGGGCTGGTCCACTTACTGAGACAGTGTGCCTGAACTAATGGAAGCGCACCAATCCAGCTGGACTGGGACTGAATGAGCATATGATCAAACCAGACTCTCTGAATGTGGCGGCGAAAGTTGGCAGACGGAGAACCCATCAACAATGACACCAGGACTTATCTCTTCTGCATGTATTATCTTTTTGGGAACCGAGTCTTTATGGATGCACTCCTTCCTAGGCCGGGAGGGAGGGGGGTTGGGCCTTGGACTTCCAACAGGGCAGGGCACCATGCCCTCTTTCAAGGAAGAAGGGGGAGGGAGGAGGGGTTGGGGGGTAGCGGGAGGGGACCTGGAGAAGGGGAAGAAAGGTAAAAATTTTATTTCTTTAATTATGTTTTTGAATGGAAAAATAAAACAAAACAATGTAAAAAAATAAAAAAAAAATAAAGAGTCACCCTTGGGTCTCCCACTGTGCCCCATGTCATATTCTAAAGAATTATGTATTCATAGTAATATTTGACCATTTAACAACCAATAGTTATTTTTATCCCTCATTCTGCTTATGTAACCAGAATAAAAACTGGGGAACAAAAAAAAAAAAAAAGAATGGAAGAGGTGCCACAGAGTGGTGACCCATGCCCTTAATACCATTATTTGGGAGACAGAGGCAAGTGGACCTCTGTGAGTTTGAGGTCAGCCTGGTCTTTAAGAGCTAGTTCCACGACAGGCTGCAAAACCCTTTCTCGAAAAACCAAAACAAACAGAGACCCACCTCGGAGCACTGAACTGAGCTCCCAATGAGGTCCACTTGAAGAGCAGAAGGAGGGAGAATAAGAGCAAGGAAGTCAGGACCACGAGGGATTGGTCCACCCTCTGAGACAGTGTGCCTGATCTAATGGGAGCTGACCAAAGCCAGCTGCACTGGGACTGAACGAGCATGGGATCAAACTGGACCCTCTGAATATGGCTGACAATTGGGGCCGACTGAGAAGCCAATGATAATGGCACTGGGATTTGTCTCTACTGCTTGTACTGGCTTTTTGGGATCCTAGTCTATTTAGATGCACACCTTCCTAAGCCTGGATGGAGGGGGGCGGGCCTTGGACTTCCCACAGGGCAGGGTACCCTGCCCCCTCTTAGGACTGAAGGGGGAGGAGGAGGAGTAGGGGGAGAATGGGAGGGAAATAGGAGGAGGGGAGGAAGTGGAAATTTTGAATGGTATTATTTATAAAGCAATAAAAAAGAGTACAATGTTGTAATTATACAGTAAATTATAAATTCCAAAGACTGATGGTTCTCAAATAAACCTTAATCTCTGCATTGCTTCCTGGGAAAAAATAAACAAACAAAACAAAAAAATGAATATAGAACTAGACCAAGCAAGTAGATACAATAAGTCAATTGATTGACAGGTGTTTAGATAAACAGCTGTTCATTAATGTTGGACAATAGTAAAACGAGAGAGAGATTAAACACATACAGGGCTGGTTCAACGAAACACAGTATATGCATGTTGACCTCTGTACTCCCACTTTCCCCACCTTATGTTTGTTTATAGTATTGATCACATTTAAACTATTATCCTACTTACACATTGCCTTGTTCCCCTTGCCTTTTTCCCAACATAAAATAGCAAGCTCCTTGGGATGCTGAGGGGTTTTGTTTGTTTTGTTTTGTTTTTCTACTGCTGTATATTTAGAACTGGAGCACTGCCTAGTAATATGAAGCTTTAAATGCATTTTTGATATATAAAAGTTATTTATATACTTAAAATAAGGCAATTATATAACATTAAACCTCTCTTAGTGCTATATATGCATTAAATTATTCTGAGAAATAAATCAGAATATTTACTATATTATCAAGGAATTACCAGTGAAGAAAGTCTAAACCTTCTTAGTTAGCTAATGAAATGCTAATTTCAATTTATTCAAAACTACTCAAAGTCACATGGAGTTGGAGGCTCTTTGTTCATTCCCTTTTCTCAGACCCGAAATAATCACACAGAAACTATATTATTTGTAATACTGTTTGACCAATAGCTTAAGCGTATTTCTAGGTAGGTGTTATATCCTAAACTATCCCATCTCCATTGATCTGTGCATCACCATGAGGTCATGGCCTACCAGCAAAGTTTTAGCAGGCTCCTGTGAAGGCATCTGTCTGCTGTGGTAACTGCATGGCTTCTCCCTGACTCTGCCTACTCTCTCTCTACATCTCTGTTTTCATTTCCTGCCTTGCTTTACTCTGTTAAGTCATTGGCCAAAGATAGCTTTATTCATCAACCAATAAAAGCAACATATATTCAAAAGGACTTCCCACACCATTTCCCACTTTCTATTTAAATAAAAAGGAAAGTTTTAACTTTAACATAGTACAATAACATATAGCAAAACAGGTATCAAGGAAGAATTACAGTTACAATATTTATATCAACTTTATCTTTTATCATAACTAAGAAAACTATAATTGTAACTATAAATTCTTCAAATCCATCAAAGACCCAAGAAGGATATAATATTACCTAACTTAACAGGAAGTACATTGTAAACAACTTCCAAAATTCTAGAATTGACAGAGACATATTATTGCCTGGACAGTCACCCAAAGTTCTTCTGTAACATTGGAGCACACATATTTAGCCTACAAGCCCAAAGTATCCAGCAGGCTTTTCCATGAAGTAGGAAACTTCAAAGACAGTTCTGCCTATATTGCCAGTTTGTCAGTCACTTTCTTCTGTGTCCTGCAGAGTGCCTGGCAGACACTTTCATGAAGCAGGAATCCCAAAGGATCATCCCACCTTTAGGCAAGTTCAGCAGTCATTTTTCTGTGGGTCCTATATGTCTGGTTCATACAGCATATAATCAAGCAGTCCAGGCAAGATCAGTTTTTGCCTCTTTGATGCCCATCTTCCTCTTGGTGCTGCCAGGAGCAGATGAGTCTCATCATGATGAAAAGTCCTAAGTTCTTAAATGTTTAAATGCTATATTCTGTTAGTCTTTGAAAGATTTGAAGAATAACTATCCATCTGAAATATATCTCTGAACATCTAAAAAACCTAACTAACATGACTACAAGATTGACTATTATAGATGACTATCTATTAACCTGTATTTCTTAATTATATGTTACATCTTTAAATGAGCTGCACAAGCACAATACCTTAGTCAAGAGCAGAAATATATATGTTCAGTGTAACAAAACTGACCTTAAATTTGTATCAATAGACCAAGATCCATACCAATGAAAAGTATTCATATATATAGCATTTCCCTCTTTAAATGTAACAAAAACATTTATAAACAATATTTGGGAAATTGGGTGTAGTTCTCTACAAACTGATTCCTGCTTTTATGTTGGGTGAAGTATTTTGGTGGGTGATTCTCAGAGTCCTTTTTGGGGATCTTGGTCCACCAAATCATATAAGCCTGGAAGGAATCCACAGGTTCTAATCTTCTATGGAAACAAAAACAGAACCTCTTTGCAAAAGCAATATATTTAGACCCAATTTTTGAAGTCAAGATACCTTTAATATATATATTAATATATATATATATGTGTGTGTGTGTGTGTGTGTTGGTTTAGCTTAGCATCCCCCAGAATCAAATATCTCTCTGCAGTCAAAAATTCAAAGAAAACACAATAATATACATAATCCAGACTCTGTGTGTTTTCCATCTTTATGTGGCTTATTTTTCTTTACTCCTTTAGTCTATGACAGTCTCTATCTCTACTCTGTCTCTTTAAAGACTTTGTTTTTTTAAAAAACTATTTCTTTTTATAACTGTCTATACTCTTTTTCTTCTCTTGCCCATGCCTAGGTACTTTTATCTAACACCATGACCCATTTAGAGGTATGTTTTTTTTTATCTGAATTTGTCCTTATTGCTTATCTGTAATAATTTTCTAATCAGGAACACTTTTTTAATGCTAGGTAGGCATGGCTAGAACCAATACTGCTTTGTCTTTTTGTTCTGTCCAGTTCAACATGGTGGAGGCATGTTCATTGCCTCTGCATGCTGTGCACATTGCCCCAGTTCCAGATATGCAATTAGTCTATCACATAGCACAATTAAGCAGTTTGTAACATGCTGCTCACAAACATCATTTAAATGCTCTGTAGTTGGACTTCACAAAAGAGTCAGAGATGCAGTAAAAACTACACTTTAAAAAAACAGGAAGCCATCATTTTTTAAAGTGTAGATTTTACTGCACCTCTCTTAAAGGAGCTGAGGGGCTCCTGCTAGCTGCGAGCCCATCTGGGAAAAGAAAAAATTGTGGCTACCAAGAAACTGTGATAAACTCTGTTTTGTGTTTAGAATTTCTTTTTAAACTCTTTCAGGTTTTATGTGGATGTAGTCAGCCCATGTTGGCACACCAATCTGTAAGCAGAGGCTGTTCATTTGTTTCCGGATGCTCAGATCCAAAATAATCACAAAGAAACTATATTTAACTGCAATACTGTTTGGTCAATAGCTTAAACATATTTCAAGCTAGCTTTTATATCCTAAACTTACCCATCTCCATTAATCTATGCATCACCACGAGGTCGTGGCTGACAGTCACAAATAAATTTAATAACTATTTAAAAATGTACTGCACTCTATTGGCAAAGTTGTAAGTAAATAGTTCATCAGCTATATAGCTACTGAGTCTTCAGAGAACAATTGGGGAATATTTCCCAAAACCAAAATGAATATGAGTCTTGATCAACAATTTTATTTATAGAGTTTTCCTATATAATGCTTTTATCATACACAAAATACCTGAGGCATGATATTGTTATTAATTATAGAAAAACCACAAAACTATCAATAGTAGAACAGCAAAATAAACTATTGTATTATTCCATTATGAAATTATAAAAATGAACTGAAGTCTCCTATCTCATTTACTTATATAGAGTTTGTATACAGTATGGCATATTTTGAAAATAACAGCCAGAACGTATGCACAACACGAGCTCCTTTAAAAGAAAATAATGAGAACACTATGTCTCTGGTTAGGAAGCTCAGCATGCACACAAACTGTTAGAGTAATTGCATACTTGAGAAATGCATAACAGTTTGGGAAAGATGGGACAGTGTGTTAAAGGTATTTACACTGTTCAGTAGATTGTCTTTACAATAAACAAACAAATAAATAAATAGCCTCCCATTTTTAGCGATCTTTAGGCCAATAACACATGTACTGATACATTTATTGAAAGCCACTTGGACAACATTTCTCTGAAGAGCAGATAGTTTTTCATGAGTATGTTTTTTTTTAATTTTTTAAAACAATATTTTTTATTTTATGTTTCAATTCCAGTTCCCATTCCCTCCTTTCCTCTGATTCCCCCAACTTCTAGAGAGAGGTTATGGCCTCCCATGAGGAGTCAACAAAGTCTGTCATATCATTTTGAGGCAGGATCAACTCCCCCGAATCCCATATCTAGGCTGAGCAAGGTATCCCTCTATAGGAAATGAGCTCTAAAAAACCATTTCATGCACTAGGGATAAATCTTGATCCCACTGACAATGGTAAAACAAATTGTCCAAGCTACACAACTGTCACCCACATTCAGAGGGCCTAGTTGGCTTCTATGCACATCCCTAGTTGTCAGTTTGAAGTCAGTGAGCTCCCACTGGCTCGAGTCAGCTGTTTCTGTGGGTTTCTCCACCATGGTCTTGATTCCTTTGCTTATATTATTTATCCCTTCTAACTCTCTTCGACTGGACTTTGGGAGCTTGATCCCATGCTTAGCTGTGCATCTCTACACCTGTTTCCATTCTACACCTTCATCCAGTTACTGAATGAAGATTCTATGATGATGCTTAAGATAGTCATCAATTTGATTACAGGGGAAGGCCAGTTCAGGTATCCTCTCCACTACTGAGCATGAATTGTTAGAAACATTGTCATATTCACCCAACACTGCAGCAGCAAAGACAGCAGCTGTCTTTTATATGACACCCATTGGCATAGATGTCCCAGAACTATTCTTCTACTAAATTCACTTCATTGTTTTGTTTTTGTTTTTCAGTTTTTGGGACAAGATATGTAGCTTTTGTTAGCCTGAAACATGTGGAAATCTTCACGTCTTTGGGTTTTAAGTACTGGAATTAAAGGTGTGTGCCATCAAAAGTAATGATTAAACATTCTGGCTAATTTTACTTACTTTTGCTACTTTTCAAAAAATGCACAGATGATTTTCCCTTTACTATTATCATTACTCTTTGAATATGTCTTAGCTTAGAGTTTACACTACACATGTTAAGAAATAGTGTAGAAAGTAAAAGACTCTTTCTCAGTAAAATACCATAAAGGCATATGTATAGTTCTTCTTTATAGGTTGTGGACATTTGTGTGCTCTGATACATACATATAGATACTGGATTGCATGCCCTGTCATAATAAATGTAAGTATCTTATTCCCTTATCATGCTTCAGCCAACTAAAAAGTACAAATGATAGTGGGAAGAAAAGGAGATGTTTTTCTTGATCAATGTAGATTAATTATAAAATATTGACATAATCATAGAGAACCAAATGCAATATAAATTTCCCCTCCTAAAGTAAAGATAATGAATTTCTTTGCACATGATAAAATGCAGTATTGCAAAAAGGGCTTGTTTTATGATGCGAAGCTCCTTCAATGCAAAACTGCGGGGTCAGGAATGCTCAGCCAATTGAGCGATTGGGTTGGCTGAACATCCTCAAGTACTGTATAATTTAGGTCAAGCAGGTTAATTAGCATATTATTGTTTGGCCAAATGAACAGTGTGAAGTTGCCAAACTTAAGTTCTTTAAATAGTAACACATAAATCTTAGAACTTCTGCAGATGGCAGCTCACTATCAGACAAACAGAAAGAGCCTCTTGAGTACAACATTAAGATTCCAAACAGCAAGTGAACTCCACACTAAACACATTTCCCAGGGAAACAGAAATTTATCACATTTCTTTGTCACTGTATCTCACATCTTGCCAACTCAAATCAAAGCAATAAGGGACAAACGCAGAAAGTAGCAAAAGTGGAAGTTAATAAAAAAAACAATTTATGCAAAAGTAGAGTGTAATAAACTGCTTTCTCAGAAAGAAGTGATGCAAACTGTATCATTGCTTTGCTTTTTATGAACAGTGTCAACTCTTGTGACTCTTTTATTTCTTTTGCAATCTTGCTTCTTACATTATTATACAATATATTTTCAGAAGTATTTGGTCAAATGCTGCTTCTCCATCATATTGTTTTCTGTGTTCTATCCAATTGACATTATATTTTAAGCAAAAACATAACATTATGTAATACAATATGATAGCAGTCTCTGGAATGCTGTTCGATGACTAGAAAGAATAGTGTATATCTCTAACATGGGATTTTATAAAAATGTATTAAATCCGGGTTGGAGGGTCCTCAAGATCAGCCTCAACTTGATGAGTAACTACAAAGATTTATAGTACCCAGAGATTTTACAATCAGAGTTATTGCTTATTAAAATGATCCTACATTATTAAAATTGGCACAAGGAAAATGGTGTAGGGAAGAATCAAGAAGAAACAACCATGACTTGTCTTGTCCCATGGGCAGCAGGGGCAATATGCAGCTCTTTCACTGACACTGTGTGACATCAAGTAAAATCTTACCTGAATCTTGAACCCACAATTTTATTTGGGAGTCCATTGGCATGTTGAATCTCTGTGACTGACTTTTTACTTTTATTTGCCTCCTCTAGAGTTCAAAATGGAACAGTATGGCATGAAGCCTCCTAAACACACAACTGGAAATAATTCAAAACATGTATTCAGATTTTCAAGAAATTCATATGTGGGCAGATGTACAAATTATATTGGCACTGAGTCAAAATCTTGAGACAGAATAAATAGTAAATAGCAAATCTCTAGGTGACAAATAGGGGCAAACATTCCAGCAGTTATGATTTAAACCACTGAAACCACAGTCTTGAGGATGTGGCCATAATTTAGGTCATTCTGAAGTATTTTTCAGTCATTTCAGATTCTTCTAGAATGAATCATGTTCTCTCATACCCACATGCAGACAGTACATGAGGCCTCCTTTCCTGCCCATAGCAACTGGTTCAGAGATGGGGACATAACTCAGCTAATGCTGGAAATGTGAGAAAAGCTGTTTTCTTACATTTATGGGAAATAATATCATTCTTAGCCATTGAAGTTACCAAGGACATTGCTTTCTTCATCCTTTGCAATGTGAAGGTATTATTTGTTTTTAACATAGTATAGATCTGAATCCAAAAAGAGTCAGGACAAGAGCTGCATATAATCTTAAATTCTAAGTTATGAATCTTAACTTCTACAGCCTGGCAAATAACATCCTACGAACATTTCAGACTCATCAGGAAAAGAAACAGGACTTCTGGGTGGGAAGAATTGAACATGCTATTCTTGGAGTCTTACAAACCTAGATTTGGAAGCAGTCTGTGGCAGTTTGCCAGAGCAGTAGGTAAAGAATGAATTACACTTAGCCAAACCCTCAAACCCCCAAACCATTGGGAAGGAGAACTCCAACAGAAACTTTCTTGATCATGAGAACTGATAGCATACAGGTTCACTGTGATTACTAAAAGGATGGAAAGAGACGATGACAAGTAGTGACTTTTCTGTTTCTCTGATAAGCACCATGGCCAGATGCAATTTATAGAAGTATTTATTTTAGATTATAATTACAGAGGGATGAGAGTCTAGGGATGGCAAGGAAGCATGACAACAAACAGCAAGCATGGTAGCAGGAGCAGGAAGCTAAGAACTCACACCTTGAACCATAAGCAGGAAACAGAGAGTGTAAAGTGACAGGAGAACTTCTAACTTTCAAGATGCATCCCCAGCAATGAACTTTCTCCAGCTAGACTACAGCAGCTAAGCCTCACCCGACAGCATCATCAACTGGAGACCAAGTGCTCAGAAGCCTGAGACCTGGGGAGTGGTTCTTTGTTAAACCACTACAGTAACCAATATTGAAAATGCATAGTATGATGAGGGTATGGCGTCAAGGCATGGGGCTGGGTAGAAAGGGAGTTCACCCATCTACCTAATAGACTTAATGTATGTAATGATTAAATTTTACAGGGCCAGTTCTTCCCACTGATCTTGACATTTTCATATAGTAGACGATTCATGCATTCCAACAGCTTTAAAAAGGTGGACAGAAGTATGATTTCTCACTGACAATTTTGGCTAAAATAGAGTCCATTGTATCTTTAAAAGAGTCTGTGTTTAATCTAATAATTCACCTTATTGTTAAGTTCTAATTTATTCCTCTCCTCTGTATGTACTTCAATTTCTGATTTTTCTTTAAAGGCATCATATTATAATATTATTTTATTTTATATTTATTTTTAAATTATTTTATATTTATATAACTTATAAATTAGTTAATATTTTTATTTACTTATCTTAAAACAATCTTTTCTTAACTTACATAACAATCCCAGTTCCTACTCCCTCCCCTCCTCCTACTCCTCCAGCCTTCTCCCCACTCCACCCCCATCCATTCCTCAGAGAGGGTAAGGCTTCCCATGGAGAGTCAATACAGTCTGGTACATCACTTTACTGCATGACAGAGGCCCTCCCCCTTATATCTAGGCTGAGCAAGGTATCCCTCCAAAGAGAATGGGCTCCAAAAAGCCCTTTCAGGCACTAAGGATAGATTCTGGTCCCACTGACAGTGGCCCCACAGACTGCCTAAGACACCCAGTTGTCATCCACATTCAGAGGGGCTAGTTTTGTCCTATGCAGGTGCCCTGCTGTCTGTCCAGAGGCAGTGAGCTCCCACTAGCTCAGGTCAGCTGTTTCTGTGGATATGTTTTTAATTTTTTATTATGCATTTGAAAATTTTTCTTTTTTTAATTTAATTTAATTTTTATAAAAGAAAATAAACTATCTTTTTTTCATTATACATTCCAATCCAAGTTCCCACTCCCTCCCTTCCTCCCATTACCTCCACTTACCCACCCTCACACACATACATCACCCTCATCCACTCCTCAGAGAGGATAAGACACATTGCTTTAGGAAAGGACTAAGGCTGTCCCTACTATATCTAGGCTGAGCACAGTATTCATCCAAAAAGAATTGGTTCCAAAAAGCCAATACAAGCAATAGGGATAAATCCTAGTGCCACTGCCAGTGACCCCTCAGTCTGCCCTAGCCATGTAACTGTAAACCACATTCAGAGGGATTGGTTTGGTCCTATGCTTATTCCTTCCCTGTCTGGCTGGAGTTGCTGAGCTCCCATTAGCTTAGGAAGACTGTTTCAGTGCGTGAACCCATCATGGTCTTGACATCTTTGCTCATATTCTCACTCCTCCCACTCTTCAACTGAACTTTGGGAGCTCAGTCCAGTGCTCCGCTGTGGGTCTCTGCCTCTGTTTCCATCAGTTGCTGGATGAAGGCTCTATGGTAATATTTAAGATATTCATCAGTCTGACTATAGGGCAAGGCCAGTTCAGGCACCCTCTCCTCTACTGCTTAGGGTCTTAGCTGGGGTCATTCTTGTGGATTTTGGGGAATTTCTCTAGAGCCAAGTTTCTTGCTAGCCCCCCAATGGTCCCTAAATCAAGATATCCCTTTCCTTGCTCTTTTTTTCTGTCCTTCCTCTATCTCAAATATCCCATTCCCTCAAGCTTTTCTCACCCCTCCCCTTCTTCCCTCCTCTTCCCTTCCATCCTCCCTTCTCTCCCAACCCCTATCTTCCCAATTTGTCAGGATATACCAGAAAATAGAAAGATCTCCCATGTTCTTGGATAGGTAGGATCAACATAATAAAATGGCAATCCCACCAAAAGCAATCTGAGCCTGTTGGCCAGTAACTCGGTCATACCCCAGGTTTGATTGCAAATACTTCACAAACAATGAAGACACCTCTGTAGACGGGCAACTTCTACAGAAGAGGGCCCACCTAAGACAGGGAAGTGGACTCCCAAAGACCGGTAAGGGTTTACTCTTCTGAGATGACCTAAGACAGGAAGGTCGTCTGTCTTATAAAAAATATAGGGGGGAGATGTTGGGATCATTTGTAATCCTGGCCTCCAGCTGCTCTTCCCTGCTAGAGATCTTTATTTTCTGATTTGAGTTACTGAAAGCTGAGTCAAAATTGTTTACCAGCTCTGCTTCACGAGCACGTATTGCCTTGCCTTGAGGATCAGAGGATAAGGTTTTCACCTGTTGGCCCACCTGACTGTTGGGTATATAAGCCTCCTTGGTGCTATTGAATAAAAGGGCTTCTTACCAGTGACTAGAGGTCTGTGTCTCTGTCTCTCTGTCTGTGCTGTCTCTGTGTGTATTTGTGTGTTTCAACTTCCAGCCCCTTGCCCGAAGCTCGCGAACTGTATGATAGCGCATAGAGCGCAGACAGGCATTGTGCACTGCATGGAAAGACAAAAAACTCAGGATAGCCAAAACAATCCTGTACAATAAAGGAACTTCTAGAGGCATCACCATCCCTGACATCAAGTTCTATTACAGAACTACAGGAATGAAACAGCTTGGTATTGGCATAAAAACAGAGAGGTTGACGAATGGAATGGAATTGAGGACCTGGATATTAATCCACACACCTATGAACAACTGATTTTTGACAAAGAAGCTAAAATTATACAACAGGATAAAGAAAACATCTCCAACAAATGCTGCTGGCATAACTGGACGTCAACATGTAGAAGAATGAAAATAGATCCATATCTATCCCCATGCACAAAACTCAAGTCCAAATGGATTAAAGAACTCAATATGAATCAGATTACACTAAACCTGATAGAAGAGAAAGTGGAAAGTAGCCTTCAATGCATGGGCACAGGAGACCACTTCCTAAATATAGCACCAGTAGTAAAGACACTGAGAGCAACAATAAATTAAAGGGACCTCCTAAAACTGAGAAGCTTTTGTAAAGCAAAGGACACAGTCTATAAGATAAAAGGCAGCCTACTGAATGGGAAAAGATCTTCACCAACTCCACATCAGTCAAAGGACTGATCTCCAAAATATATAAAGAACTCAAGAAATTAGACATCAGAATTTCAAATAAGCCAATTAAAAACTGGGGTATTGAACTAAACAGAATTCTCAACATAAGAATCTCAAATGGCTGAAAGACACTTAAAGAAATATTCAACATCCTTAGCCATTAGGGAAATGCAAACAACTCTGAGATACCATCTTACACCTGTCAGAATGGCTAAGTTCAAAAACACCAATGGTAGCTTATGCTGGAGAGGATATGGAGTAAGGGGAACATTTAGCCATCACTCATGGGAATGCAAAATTGTGCAACTACTTTGGAAATCAGTATGGCAGTTACTCAGAAAACTGGAAATCAACCTACCTCAGGATCCAGCAATATAACTCTTGGTTATATACCCAGAAGATGCTCAATCATACTACAAAGACATATGTTCCGCTATGTTCATAGCAGCATTATTTGTACTAGCCAGAACCTGAAAACAACCTAGATGCCCTTCAACCGAAGAATGGATAAAGAAAATGTGGGACATTTATACACTAGAGTACTACTCAGTGGTAAAAAGCAATGACATCTTGAATTATGCATGCAAATGGATAGAATTAGAAAACACGATCCTGAGTGAGGTAACCCAGACCCATAAAGATAAATATAGTATGTACTTACTCATAAGTGGATACTAGCTATAAACAAAGGAATTGAGCATAGTTCATGATCCTAGAGAAGCTAAGTAACAAGGTGAACACTAAGAAAAACATATATAGATAAACCTGGAAAGTCGAAATAGACAAGATCACCTGAGAAATTTTCACACTGTGTACTAATCATGGATACCTCCCCCTCCTATTACTGATCCATCACTTTTATATCTATGCAGTTTTGTATTTTCTTTTTTGTAAAACCCATCAAGTTCACTTGTGCTGCCTATATATTCTTGGATGTTTCATCTTCTGCTGGAACATGGCTGACCCAATGGGTGCTAAAATTACAATCTTATTATTTAAATAATAATAAATATAATCTTAAAGAAAACTAGCTCTTCCAGCAGCTATCAATTTGCAGTACTTATTTAGCTGGAGGTAAGAATTCATACTGGGATTTGTTCTGGCTTGAATTTGCATATGTCATGTGTATGCTCTCACAGCTATTATGAGTTCTTACATGCAGCTACCCCAATCTGTTCAGAGAACAGTTTCTTTGGCGTCATCCTCTACCTCTGGAACTTAAAATTGCTCCCCTTTCCTCAATGGTCCCTGAGACTAGGGGAAGGGGTTTTGATACCGATGTCCTATTCAGAGTTAAGCATGCTGCAGTCTCTTAATCACTGTATGTTGACCAGGGTTTCATGGTTAATCATCATCTATTAAAAAAAAAAAAGACGCTTCTCTAATCAGACTTGAAGCATGCATTGATCTGTGGCTATAGAGAAATATTACTAGGAATCAGTTTACTAGCATGTCCATTTAGCACAATAAAAGTAGGAGGTCCTCCTCAAAGACCTATTACCTATCTAATCATAGGTTCTTCTCTCAACAAGGACCAGCTATGGGTTCCGTCTTGTGGAAGAATTTAAATACAACCTGCAAGTGTTTGTTTACTCCCATGGTGTTTCTGCCACTATTTCACCAGTGGGCATGTCTTAATGTCATAGCTCTTTATCATCATTAATCACTAAGTGTTAGAAAATTATAGACATTTATTCAAAATTATTTTTAAAAATTTCTGAGTATTTTTTCAATAAAGATTATGCCTTTTAATTCTTGCAACTAAATTATTTTAGACTGTGTTGGAAAAAAACATCTTTCTAGAGACTCAAAAGTGATATAACTATCCAACTTGAACTACTTGAGGGAGCCAACAAGAAACAATCACATTTACAAACAACAATGATTGTATTCAAGCAAAATGGTATTATTCCTTCATATATCATGGGGTTTTTTGAGACAGGGTTTCTCTGTATAGCTTTGGCACCTGTCCTGGAATTAGCTCTGTAGACCAGGCTGATCTTGAACTCACAGAGATAAGCTTACCTCTGCCTCTCCAGTGCTGGGGTTAAAGGCATGCACCACCACTACCCGGCCTTCACTCATTTCTGAAAAGACAACACATGATCACAGCTGTGTAAGATGTTCCAAGCAGGGACTTAACTACAATGCTAACAATATACTATGAAGTCAGAGATTTAATTGTGAGTTTATTATTGCCACACAAATTCTACAATGTAGGATAGAATATTTAATAACCTAACTTAGCTCATAATTCCATAGAGTTGTTTCATTAATAGGGTCATTCTGTGGTTATCTTTTTAAAAGAATTACTATATCCAGATGTATTTATAAAATATGCAAAAAGGTATATCTCCATCAAATTGAAGCTTTATGCTGAGGCACTTGTGATTCAATGCTTTTTCATATGATTTCATGTTATTAGAGATGCAGTTTACTAGATTTGACCTTGATGTGAAATATGTGTTTGAGACCCATGTACAGTGAAAACTTATTATATGTCCTATTCCCTATTGAAAGCTTGCCACTTCTTTTCATATCAAGAAAGTTCTCTTTCATTTGGAACAGTTTTTACTAGTAACCATTGCTGTAAATGGGGTTTCCATAGTTTAAAAAATTAATTCTACTTGCCAAACTATTTTTCTCAAAGTTGGGATGTGAGGAGAGCACAGAGAATCAGTGACTTATTTCTCTATAGCAATTCTCTACTACACCCCCTCAAAGTCATTTAATTTATTTAATTTAATGATGTTCATTTGAAGGTTTTCTAGACTGCACCACCTTTCACTTACCCATTTTCAGGTGTTAACTTTCCACTTTTTTATAGTTCTAATAATTTTATGATACCTGTATTTCATCATGTACTGTATATTCATTCCTTCAGTCTTCCTGGGTCATAATGTTATTTTATACTCCAAAAAGGCTATGGCTGCTTGTTGGTGGCTATTTTATATTGGGGAACTAAAACTTCTAAGTCTGATGAATTGATTTTGCAGTAAGAAAAATTCTATGTGAAATGGTCTCTGAATACCCCATTTTCAAATCCCTTGAATGCATACAGTGCATAAGTTGACATGACTTTTTTCAGAAGTCTTGAAAAGTGAACCATGAACAATGCTTTAGAAATAACATTACCGGCACTTCCAGAAGAACGAAAGAAACAAAGATGTCAAGGACAGCTGAAAACACAGAGGGCAGCAGAAATGTGACTCAGTCAATAGAGTACTATTTACCTGCACCAGAATTAAAGGGAAAATAGACAAGGCCAAATCATTTTTCTTTTCTAATACCTGCTGGGGGAAAAATGCATGTGCTTCAATTTTTCAGTGATAATTTGTTAGGTTATGAAGTCAAGGCAACAAGCAAGAGCAATATGAGGCAGTGGTAAGGAAAAACAAGCCTGGCCCAGTTTTCTGCCTTAGAAAATGAGGACCAAAGATAATAAGGGCAAAGGTTGCATTCATCCCTTTCCTGACAGTGACATTGTCACTTTCCTATGGGCTATATTTTTGTATGGAGTAAGGGCTACTTCAGTGAAGTCTACTGGTATGAGAGTTGTTACCAATATTTTTGAACAAAATATTTACTGATAAAGTGAGAGACTGTACTCAAGGATCCAGACATCTAAATTCAGCAGCTGAGAAAATACTGTGCCAAGCAGAGGAGAAATTTAGCTTCATTTGATCCGATGTGGAATTTCTCAGGAGGACACTAATAAGGAACTTTTTGTCAGAAAGCATTTATTCTCATAAAAGCTATTGTCAGGACAGCTGTTAGCAGCATTAGCAGCACCAATAAAAATTAAGATAACTCTCATCCTTATGTTTAAAGACTGATAAGTGTGCCTCCCTGAATTAGACTCCGAAATATATTTTAAAAAGTAAGTGTAGCAATATACTCTCATGTAGTAAGCAAAAATGATATGATAGAAATCATTTTCAGAGGCTGCACAGCTAAGGACCCACTGAGCACTAAGAAGCAATGGCCCTTGTTTTACTGGTCCATTTATACTGTGTACACACTGTAGCCTCAGCCTAGGAATCAGGAATAATCCCATGGAATGCATCTAGCTTGAACTGTAATATGAAAAAAAAAAAGATTATTTGCAGTGTTTTTAGAACATCCATGAAACTAACCCCAAGAGACATAAATACAGGGTTCAGATCAGAAATCACACTAAAGCATAATGTTCTCCACATCCTTCATTGGCTTATTTCTCAACCTCCAAGAAGTACAGCAAAGCATGCCATCCTGAGAGATGAGCTGCCCAACACTTCCCCAGCCAAGGCAGTTCTCCTGTCTGGAAGCAAAGGCTGCTCATTCTAATTCTCTTTTTCTTCTTTTTACAATATAATTATTGACCCTTAGGGAATTTCATACATGCCCAAAATGTATTTTGATCATGTTCGTGGCCCCATTCGTTTTCTTACCTCCTTCTAGAACCACCACTTATTATCCACTCTCATATTCATGTCCTTTTATTTTCTTTTTTAAATAACCTCCTAAGTAAAGTTTATTCTTCCCCTGTACTGTGATTGTGGGGTAACCCACTAGAGGATCATTGACCTACAATAATTAAATTAACTCTCCCTTCCCTAGTAGCCACATTTTGGCTAAAGCTCCTCAGAGGTGGGGTCTCAGGAGCCCCACCCCCACCCCTTTATCCATGCTGGAATGATCACTGGTTTGGTCTTGTGGAAACCATGTGTAAGTAACTATAACTGCTGAGAGTTCATGGCTGCAATCACCCATCATGTCCGGAAGCTGTCACTTTGCACTAGTCCTTCCTGATGTCTGTCTCCTAAAATCTTTTCACCCCTCTTCTGTGATGATCTCTGAGCCTTGGGCAGGGGGGTTGCTATAGGTGTCCTATTTGCACATGAATATTCTAAAGACACTTAATGTCTGTATTTTACCCAGCTGTGAGTTCCCGTGTTATCCACTGCCCTCTGCACAAAGAAAATCCTCTGAAGAGAAGTGAGAATCTATGGTCTATGCTGATCTATGGACAGGGAGATATGAACCCAGGAATTGGTGGGTAATTAGCCTCAGAAATGAGCTCACTATTTTAATAAGTGGGCATAATATCAAACTTCCCTCCAAGTTCTTTTCTCTTTCTGACTCTTAGAGAGGTGTGATAGGGTAGAATGGCAAGCACTATTTCAGAAGTTAATTTTGATTTTTTTTTTAATTTCTGGGTTTCTATTTGGGAAAATACAAAATGTGGTGGAGTAGAAGAAGTATGACAATAGACTAGTTACCTGTCCCTGTACATCACTGACCTTGAAATTACACCAGCAGTCACAGTTGACCCATCCCTCTCTGTGTTTGTATGTTGGGAGTTCTAGCTTGGTTATTAATTTACAAAGTGAGTAGCGTTCAACGGAACCAAAGTGTGCTCTTCCCAAGAATCCATTCTGTATTTCTAACTCTGGATCCTGTATTGAAATGAACAAAACAAGAAATTACAACAGCAAAAAAATCCCTTAAAACCCAGCGTTTTACTTACTTTGAATTGCTTAAATGTTGAATGACATCAAATGGTGTTTAAGCGGTTATCAGGAGAACGATGAGCCTGATGCCGTCTGTCAGAAATGGAGGAGGACACAGGACACTGGCTAACGTAGGATGTCAGTCTCACTCTAGAGAAAGGAAGCTGTCAAGGGCACACACAATTATCAGGGTCCAAGACAGGAGGGCTTAATTCAACAAAATAAATGTTGTACTAAAATTAGACAAGAATGACTTTTACTTTTCTCATGCAAAATACACTGCTTTAAATATTTGGTGTCTCCGAAGAATCATTCCTTTGGAGTGGCCTGTGGCTGAAAGATAGAGAGGTTTCTCCACATACCTCTGTGTACTAGGACGTGACTGAGTACCAGCCATTATGGTTGGATCTACCCTATAACATCTATTGAACCCAGTAGTCCAGGTTGGCCTCAGACTCACAGAGATTCAGCTGCCTCCACTTCCTGGGTGCCAAGATTAAAGCTGTGTGCCACCACACTGTGGCATGAGAGAAGAAAAGATGTCCTCCTCTGCCTCTTGCTTCCTGTGGCCCAGGGGTCACAAGGGTGAAAGAATTAGCCCTGCTCCTCACCAGCTACAGCACATAGGAGAGCACCCTGTCTGGAGAGCACCCTAGAGCTAATCTTATTGTCATGGTGCAGGTGAGCCATCTCTGAGGGAATGAGAACAAGAGAGATGACCTATCCTCTCATGTGTCCCCTGCAACAATTAGCAGTGTGGGCCTTGTCCCTCATCTGGGCCAAATAGTAGAGTTGGCCTTGGTGGTGTGAGTGTGGGTGAGCCATATATGAGAGCCCGAGGAACAAAGAACTGGCCCTGACTCTTGCTGCAGGCCACATTGGATGAGCTAGCTAGGTAGTGCTAGAGAGCTCACCCAGGTAGCAATAAGGAGGGAAAGTTGGCAGGCTGCCGAATCAAGCTACCACCCAGGCACACATCCATGGATTTGAGTTGGCACTCCCCAACACCCACCACATCTTCTAACTGTTGGAGCATGTAAATGGAACAAACCCACAGATCAAAAACAGCAGGATCTCCATGACACAGGACAACAATAGCATATCCAAGAGGAGCCCCCGTGAGAGTTCATTATCAGTGGTGTAGCAGAAACCAGGGGCCTTAAACCAGACCAATGACTTCAATGACTCCTGGCAATGAACATTTGCAGGTAAAGATGAATGGACTAAAAGGTAAAGGGTGTGACTCAATGGTGCATACTACAGTTTCTACAATAAGATTCTTTTCCTTTTTCTTTTCTTTTTTTGTTCTTTTTTATGTTTGATCTTTGGTTTTCGTTTAAATTTTCATTTTTTGGGGGGGGCGGGGGAGGTTGAAAGTGCAGAGGGAGAAATGCAAGGAAACAGGAAATAAATGAAATCGGAATCCATGATGTGAAATCCACAAAAAAAATGAAATTTAAAAAAAGAAGTTTTTTAAAAAAGAATATATTTAAAATTGTTCAAGTAAAATAAAATATTGCTTCACAAAAGATCACTTATATTAGTTCTTGTATCAGTTATTTAAGAATATTTCATTATAATTAACAATGGTTAGATATGATTTTTAAAAAGATCAACTATAATTCAGACTTGATTTACCTAGTCTGATTCATTTTTAAACACTTTTTTTGAAATTGATTCTTTGGGAATTTCACATTATGTAGCCCACTCTCCTTTTGGAAATAATAAAAATAAGACATAAAAAATAAAAATAGAATAATAAAACAGACAAAACAAAAACTGGACCAAAACCTGGGGCTGTGTTGGAAACTAGGAACCCCACTGATGCTGGGCCCATGCTGTCTGGGAGGTCTGTGCTGCCAACCAGAGCCATGATGACATCCAGGTCCAAACTGCTGCTGATAGCATGTCTGAGTCCATGTTCCTGCTGCAGGTGGGGTCTGTGGTGATGGTCATTGCCTGTGTTACCACAGAGGCCCATAAGAATCATGTGTTGAACATGTGTTTAAGTACAAAGGCTATGCTGAGCCTCACTGGACTAGAGAGAGCCAGCCTCATCCTCACCAGAAAACTGTTCTTCCCCTCATGGGAGAGCCAATCCCTGCACTTAGGAAAGTTGGCCCCACCCCTCACTATGGGCATTGAAAAGGTGCCTCCTCCCTTCATCCTAGGGGAGTGGTCCTAGTGGTCTGGACTGACCAACTCAGCTACCAGCTAGGCATACATCCAGGACTCTGAGTTGACACCTGCCAACATCTATTCCATCTATGACCTGCTTGAGCATTTGAACGGACTGGTCCTGAAGGCCCGTAGCTGCAGGATCTCCATGACTCAAGGCAACTGAAGGATTTTGAAGAGGAGATTCAGTGAAGGTCCAGTATTGGTATTGTACCAGAAGCCAGAGTCCTTGAACCTGACCAACAACACACTACATAATGAACATTTGCAAGTAAAGCTGTTTGGACAAAAGGGTGTACTGCATGATACACAGCATCCCCCAATACCACTGAGATGAATGAGGAGGTGAGGGAGGGAAGGGAGAGGTGTAGGAAAGTTCATTTTTTTAAAAGAAAAGTTCATTTTTTTAAGTCAAGTTAGCCCAAAAGTCATTACGAAGAGCTAATGGGTGTTTTCCTTCTCTAGCACAACCTGGGACTACTACTTTGGTCATGTGGACCTCCTTAGCATATTCTACAGATACATAAGATTCATAAGATACTACAGATTCTCAAAGGCAGAATGAGGTTGCATCATTTGGCTCAGCCATATAACTGTTGGAGCCCAGATAGTCTGTAATTCCATTCTCAGGCACATCCTGAACCAGTTACTGCCTGTGGAACTTCAGGCATGATGTAAAGCTGAGGAGGAATGTCCTTGAAGGAAATCAAAGGGAAAGGGTGCATAAGGAAGAACTAGGTTAAGGGTAAAAGATAATGTTAGCTGGGAATTATGGGAGGAAAAATTCAAATAAGGGGTGAAAGGTACTGGTTGATCAAGCTCTGCCTGTAGTGCTATCTCCAGTTGCTAGGAAACAATATGTAAGCCACAATGATACAAATAAACAATGATCCTTTTGAAATGAACCCAGAATCTTTTGTCTCTGCGAATCATTACCCTCCTTTCCCTTTGATGTCCATGGCTGTGCTGGCCAAGGAAGTCATAATTTTATTAAAATCTACATTATTTGCTGCTAGGAAGATGGCACAACATTTAAGAACCCAGGTCTGATCTCTCACATCCATGTGAAAGCTCACAGTTCTCTGTAACTATAGTTCCAGAGATCAACGCTATTCTCTGTCTTCCACAGGCAACAGGCATACACATAGTGTACAAACATGCATGCAGGCAAAACACCGATACATGTAAAAATCTATTAAGTTTTTAAAAAAGGAAAAGTATATTTGAGTGCATGGTTCTAAGTGTATTAGAGTGCATGATGGTGGAGGAGTGGCTTGGTGCTTGGTGCAGGATATGCTGAGAGCTCAACTAGAACTTGATCTAAAGACCAACCTAGCCTTGAACTCACAGGTGATCAACCAGCCTCTCCTTCCCAACTGTTGGAATTAAAGGCATGTGCCACCACCTCCAATTTGCTTTGAGTCTATTTTTTTGGGGGGGGGTTAAGACAGGGCTTCACTGTAGCTTTGGAGCCTGTCCTGGAACTAGTTCTTGTAGACAGGCTGGCCTTGAACTCACAGAGATATGTTGGGATTAAGGGTGTGCACCAGCACCATCTAGCTTGTTTTGAGTCTTTTAGCAATCAAAGCCCACCTCCCATGACAAACTTTCTCCAGGAAGGTCATACCTCTCATGGATATTCCTCATTCAAACTGGCACAATGTACAACATAGAAACATGTAAAATGAAGAAATATACTTTTTCTCAAGACAGGATATAACTTTGAAACCAAGGCTAGACTCAAATTCATTTTGTAGGCCAGGTTGGCCTCATAATCCTTCTGCTTCAATCCCACAAGTGTGGGGTTTACAGATATGTGCCACCAAGCCTGGCAGAAAAAAATATTGCATTTGGTCTCTGAAGAAATTGTCTATCAGATTATGAAAAGTTAATTCACCTACTTTAAAATTGAAAATAACTCTTCAGAGTAAAAATATCAATAAAATACAAAATAAATCATACAAAACTGAAGTTTTCTGAAATGTCTAAAATTTAATGATTTTATTCTTCTGTTGCTAGATGTTTAAGGTATCCATTCCAAACCTAGTTTGAAGTATGAAGAGTTAGTTTATGAAGTTTATCCTATTGTAGATAAATAGGTTTAGTACCATCCACCCAACACATCCCCACCCACTAAAACCCCACCCTCAATAATAATTAAGCCAGATCAAATCCAATTGAAAAAGTATTACAATAGGATTACTGAGAGCAACTCCCAAGGAGGGTTCTCGAGTTACAGAAAAGTAGCACACCTGAACTAAAGCTGGGAGATTTTATAGGTCATAGGCAAGGGATGATGGCATGTCTGCCACAAGCTGGGTTTGTGTCCATGTATGAGTTCTTAGGTGGGCAATTGAGAGCTGGCAAATTCCAGCAAGGAAACTGCGGTAGCTGGCAAGAATGTGTAACTGTGCTTTTTGACACCTTTCCTTTTTTTCCATAGAATTTCTGAGCAGGTGGGGCCTGGAGAGAAAGAGACCAGAATGGGGCATTCCAGATCCTGCAGGGGAAAACCAGAGGCAGGTTCCAACCAAACCTAGATGTGTATGCACCTGGGAGTGCATAATAGAGACCCTAATTTTTAAAATTAGATTTATTTATTTACCTCACAACCTTACCATGATTTCCACTCCATCCTCTCCTCCCATTACCTCCCACCAATTCTACACTGTGCCTCCCAGAACACTCCTCTTTTTCTGCTCAGGAATGGGCAGGTCTCCTATGGGTAACAAGAAGCATGGCATATCTAGTTGCACAAAATTAAGCACCCCCCCCTTAAATAAAGGATGGACAAGGCAATCTAGTATAAGGAATATATTCCCAAGACCAGACAAAGCATTAAGAAGAGCCCCTGTTTCCATAGTCAGAAGTTACACAAGTAGAACAAGCTACATCATCTGTCACATATAAGTAGAGGTCCTAGGTCAACCCCATGCAGGCTCTCTGGTTGTTGGTTCAGACTCTGAGAGCTCCTATGACTCCAGGTTAGGTGTTTTTGTGGGTTTTCTTGAAATTCTCTTGATCCCTCTGGCTCAAACAATCTTTCCTCCCTCTCTTCAGAAGGACTACCCCAATTTAGCCTAAAATTTGGTTGTGAGTCTCTGCATCTGTTTCCATCAGTTACTGAATGAAGGCTCTCAGATGACAACTGGGATAGTTACCAATCTGGTCACAGCAGATGGCCAGTTCGGGCTATATATGCTAGGAATCTTAGCTGGGGTAATCCTTATAGATTCATGGAATTTTTCCATGCAAAAGACTTCTACCTGATCCCAAAATGCCCCCCTTTCCAGTCAACTCTTTAAGTAATCCCTCCCCGTTCAACCACCAACCCAATCCCACATGATCCCATCCCCATTTGCTTCCAGTCCACCTACTGAGATATTTTCTATTTCCTGTTCCAAGGGATATTCATGAATCCTCTCTTGAGGCCTCCTTGTTACCTAGTGTCTCTGGGTCTTTGAATTATAACATGGCTATCCTTTACTTTTCAGCTAATATCCACTTAAGAGTGAGTATATACCATGTTTGTCTTTCTGCATCTGGGTTACCTCATTCAGGATGATTTCTTCTAGTTCTTTTGCCTTCCAACTCCTCGATGTCATTGTTTTAACAGCTGAGTAATATTCCACTGTATAAATGTACCACATTTCTTTGTTCCATTCCTCAGTTGAGGGGCATCTAGGTTGTTTACAAGTTCTGGATATTATGAATAAAACTGCTTTCAACGTAGTTGAGCAACTGTCCTTGTGATGTGATTGAGTGTCCTTTGGGTATATGACCAAGAGTAATATAACTGGGTCTTGAGGTAGATTAACAATTTTCTGAAAAACATCTATATTTATTTTCAAATTGGCTGTACAAGTTTGCACTCAGGCCAGCAATGGAGGAATGATCCCTTTGTTCCTCATCTTCTCCAGGATAAGCTGTCATTAGTGTTTTTTTATCTTAGTCATTCTGACAGGTATAAGATACTATCTCAGAGTTGTTTTGATTTGCATTTCTCTGATGGCTAATGATGTTGAAGATTTCTTTCAAGGCTTCTGGGTCATTTGAGATTCTTCAGTTGAGAATCACCTCTTTAGAACCTTGCCCCATTTTTAATTGGATCATTTGGGTTTTTTATGTCTAATTTTTTGTATTCTTTACATCTTGGAAATCATCCCTCTGTCAGATGTGGGATTGGTGAAGATCTTTTCCCACTCTGTAGGCTGTAGTTATGTCCTATTGACAGTGACCTTTGCCTTACAGAAGCTTTCAAGTTTCTTGATGTTCCATTTATTAATTATCAATCTTAGTGCCTATGCTAACTATTCTATGGTGTAGGAGGTCCTTCTTTCTATTTGTTTGCTTGTATTGGTTAATGAATAAAGAAACTGCCTTGGCCTGATAGGGGCAGAAATTAGGTAGGCAGGGAAGACAGAACTGAATTCTGGGAGGAAGAAAGCAGTGATTTAATTAACACAATTTCTGCGTGGTTATTTCGGGTGTAAGCAAGCTGAGTGGCCAGGATGAACAAGCAGGCCCTCCTCCAACAATTGGTGCCAACATGATGGACTAAATCCACTTAAAACCCTGAGAGAGCTTAATTTTAAACACACACACACAAAAAACCCAGAGTTCAACACAGCTTTTTGCTGTTTGCTGGTGGTATGCCAGATTCCTTTGAGAGAAATTTTCCTTACTCAGCCTCAGCAGAAAAAAAAAAAGCTGTGCAGTTTTAAAATGCCAGCTTTCTGGCTGCTAACACGACCTCTGTCTCTTGTGGGTGACAGAGCATTTGGATGGGGTTTGTGAGTAAATTGCTATGGCTTGCTTGATGGAAATGTGGACTTGCTGTGTGCCTGAAAGTAGGGCAATGCATGTGGCTCAGAGGCACAAGTGGCTCTGCCATGCTGAAATATGCAGGGGTGGGCAGGAACTACCATATTTATCATAATAATAGCACAGCTTAAGTTTTAGACTGGGCAGGCAAACAGATGGCACTGTGTTACCCCTACTAATGGCACAATTTAAGTTTTTAAGAATCATTTTAAGAAGTGCTCCTGGATAGTAGAGAATTACAGATTCACAATAGGACAGATTCAGACATAAAAGACCTCTAAATGGGTCACAGTGCTGGATAAATGTATGTAGGCTTGGGAGAGAGAAGAAAAAGAATAGAGTCATAAAATAACATTAATATTATAAAAAAAAGGGTGAAGTCTTTAAAGAGTCAGAGTATAGATAGTCATAGATTGAAAGGAGTAAAGAAAAATAAGCCACATAAAAATGGAAAGTTCACAGAGAGTAGGGATTATGTATATTGTGTTTTCTTTGAATATTTGACTGTGAAAAGGCTAAGTACAGAGAAATATTTCATTGTATGGGCTGTTAAACTAAGCCAGCATGTATATTATAAAGGCATCTTGATTCCAAAATTTGAGTCTAAGGATATGTTGCTTTGGAAAAAAAGGTTTTTCTTTTGTTTCCACAGAAGATGAGAACCTGTGGAATACTTCCAGATGAATATGGTTTGATAGGCCACATCCCCCTGGAAGGTCACCATGAACACCCTCAAAAATTACTTCACCCAACTGCTGACTGAGATGAATCTAGCACACAGGATATAGCATGAAAGACCTGATTAACAGCACCCCCAGTCAGCAGGAAGAAGTATGGACAGAACTTCACCCATATTCCCAAATATTGTTTATAAATGTTCTTTACATTTAAAGGGGATATGATGTAGATATGAATAATTTACATTGGTATGGATCTTGGTTTTATTGATACAAATTTAAGGTCAATTTTGTTATGTGTATATTTCTGCTCTTGATTAAGGTATTGTCTTTGTGTAGTTCATTTAAAAAATGTAGTGTATAATTAGGAAATAGAGGTTAACAGATAAACCTCTATAATAGTCAAGTTTGTAGTCAGTTAGATTTTTCTACATATATAGAGATATATTTCAGTTAGTTCGGTATTCTTCAAATCTTTCAAAGACCTTCAGACTATGGCATTTAAATGTTTTAGAAAATTAGGACTTTTCATGACAGTGAGACACATTTGCTTCTGGCAGCACCAAGCTACTTTGAGAGGAAAATGTGTATCAAAGAGGCTCCTTGGCCATTTGGGTAAGAAACTGTTCTTGTCTGGAGTGCTTTACTGGACATGCATGACCTGCAAAGAAATGACTGCTGAATTTGCCTAAAGGTGAGATGATCCTTTGGGGTTCCTGCTTCATGAAAGAGTCTGTGAGACATTTTGCAGAATACAGAAGAAAGTGACTGAACTGTCTTTGAATTTTCCTGCTTCATGGAAAAGTCTTCTGGATACTATGGGCCTGTGGGCTGAATATGGATGCCCTAATGGTAGAGAAGAACTTTGGGTGACTGTCCAAGTAGTGAGATGTCTATGTCAATTCTAGAATTTTGGAAGTTGCTTATAATGCACTTCCTGTTTACGTAGATAATATTGTATCCTTCTGGAATCTTTGATGGAGTTAAGAATAGATAGTAATAATATAGCTTTTCTTAGTTATGATAAAAGATAAGGTAGATATAAATATTGTAACTGTAGTTCTTATTTGATACCTTTTTTGTTATAGGTAATTTTACATATTTAAAGTTAAAGCCTTCCTTTTTATTTAAACAGAAAAGGGAAAATGGTGTAGGAGGTCCTTCTTCCTATGTGTTGCTTATATTGGTTAATGAATAAAGAAACTGCCTTGGCCTGATAAGAGCAGAACTTAGGTAGGCAGGGAAGATGGAACTGAATTCTGGGAGGAAGAAAGCAGTGATCTAATTAAAACAATTTCTGTGTGGTTATTTTAGGTGTAAGCTAGCTGGGCAGCAGAGACAAACAAATGGGCTCTTGGCCCTCCTCCAACAGTCCTATTCAGGAATTTTTATCCTGTACCAATTCATTCAAGGATATTACCTATTTTCTCTTCTATCAGGTTCAGTGTAATTGTATTTATTTTGAGGTCTTTGATTCACTTGGACTTTAGTTATGTGGAGGCAATACACATGAACCTATTTGTAGTCTTCTACTTGCAGACATCCAGTTTTGCCAGCACCATTTATTGAAGATACTTTCTTTTTTCCATTGTATATTTTTGGCTTCTTTGTCAAAAAAATCAGGTGTACATAGAAGTGTGGATTTACATCTTGGTCTTTGGTTTGATTCCCTTGATAAACCTGTCTGGTTTTATGATTATACTATGCTATTTTTTGTTTTTGTTTGTTTGTTTTTGTTTCTTTTTATCATAGCTCTATAGTAGTGCTTGAAATAAAAGACAGTGATAACTTTGGAGGTTCTTTTGTCGAACAGGATTGTTTTGTCTATCCTGGGTTTTCTGTTTTTCCATATGAATTTGACTATTGTACTTTCAAGTATGTAAAGAATTGTGTTGAAATTTTGATGGGGATTATATTGAATATGTAGATTGCTTTGGTAAAATGGCTTGCTGATCATAAACATGGGAAATATTCCCATCTGCTGATTTCTTCTCTAGTTTCTTTCTACCAAGACTTGAACTTCTTATCATACAGATCTTTCACTTGCTTTGTTAGTTACATCAAGATATTTTATATTATTTATAGCTGTTGTGTTATTTCCCTGATTTCTTTCTTAGCCCATTTATCATTTGTACATAGAAGGGCTACTGATTTTTTAGATAATCTTGTATCCATCCACTTCTTTAAAGGTGTTTATTTGTTATAGGAGTTCCTTGTGGTCAATTATATATACTCTCATATCATCTGTGAATAATGATACTTTGGCTTCTTCCCTTTCACTTTGCATCTTCTTAATCTCCTTTTCTGTCTTACTACTCTAGCTAGAACTTTAAGTATTATACTGAATATATAAAGCATGGACAGCCTTGTCTTGTTCCTAACTTTAGTGAAATTGCTTTGAGTTTCTCTCCATTTAATTTGATGCTATCAATTTGCTGTATAATTCTTTTATTATGTTTAGGTGTGTTCCATGTATCCCAAGAATTATATGATGAAGAATGTTGGATTTTATTAAAGAATTTTTCAGTATTTCAGTATCCAATGAATTGATGATGTATTTTTATTTTTTCTTTTAGTTTCTTTATATGGTGGATTATTTTGACAGATTTTACCATGTTGAACCATCCTTCCATCTCTACTATGAAGCCTACTTTATCATGGTGGATGATCTCTTTGATATGTTCTTGAATTTGATTTCCAGGATTTTATTGGATATTTTCATATAAATAATTTCACATAAGGAAAATTGAACTGTAATCTCTTTCTTTGTTGAGTCTTTGTGTGGTTTGTCTATCAGGGTGCCTATGGCCTCATATGTGAATTTGGAAATGTTCCTTCTGTTTTTACATTTTGAAAAAAAAAAAAGAGGACTATTGTTATTAGCTCTTCTTTGAAAGTCTTGTAGAATTCTGTGCTAAAACCTTCTGACCTGGGCTTCTTTTAGTTGGGAGACTTTTAATGACTGTTTCTATTTCCTTCCTTTATAGGGATATAGGTCTATTTAAATTGTTTTTCTGATCTTAATTTAATTTTGGTATGTGGTATCTATCAAGAAATTTGTACATTTCATATAGATTTTCCAATATTTTAGAGAAAAGGTTTCTGAAATATGAACCAATAATCCTCTGGATTTCCTAAGTGTCTGTTGTTACTTCTCTTTTTCCTTTCTGATTATGCTAATTTGTGTATTCTTTCCCTGTCTTTTAGTTAGCTTGAATAAAGGTTTGTCTATCTTGCTGATTTTCTGAAAGAACCAACTCTTTGTTTCATTGATTATTCATGTTGTTCTCTTTGTTTCTATTTTATTAATTTCTATCTCCAGTTTTAATAATTTCTGTCTCCTCTTGGGTGTGCTTGTTTCTTTTTGTTGTAGAACTTTCAAGTGTGACATTAAGTTGCTAGTATGAGATTTCTCTGAATTCTTTATGCAGGCACTTTGTGCTATGAACTTAGCACCTTCTTTATTGTGTCCCATAAGTTTGGATATGCTGTACATTCATCTTCATTGAATTCTAGGAAGTCTTTAATTTCTTTTTTATTTCTTCCTTGATCCTGTAGTAATTCCGCTGAAAATTGTTCTGTCTTCATGAGAATGTAGGTTTTCTGTAATTTGTGTTATTGTTGAACTCTAGCTTTAATCCATGGTATATGATAAAATACAGGGGGTTATTCCAATTTTTTGGTATTTGGTGAGATTTGCTTTTTTGACAGATGATATAGTTAATTTTGGAAAATGTTCCATGAGGTGTTAAGGTGCTTTTGTGTTTAGATGAAATGCTCTGTAGATATCTGTTAGATCCATTTAACCCATAACTTCTCTTAGTTTCATTACTTCTCTGTTTAGTTTCTGTCTGAATGACCTGTGCATTGGTGAGAGTGCGGTATTGAAGTCTTCCACTATTAATGTGCATGGATCAATGTGTTATTTAAATTTAAGTAATGCTTCTTTTAAAAATGTGAGTGCCCCTTTATTTGAGGCATAGATGTTCAGAACTGAAACATCGTTTTGGTGATGAATATGAAATGTCCTTCTCCATCTCTTTTGATTAATTTTTGTTTGAAATCTATTTTGTTAGATACTACCATAGCTTCACCAGTTTGCTTCCTAGGTCTGTTTGATTGAAAAATCTTTTTTCAAACTTTTATTCTGGAATAATGTCTATATTTGATGTTGAGGTGTGATTCTTGTACACAGCAAAGAGATGGATTCTGTTTTATATCCATTTTCTTAGCCCATGTCTTTTTATCGATTAATTGAGTTCATTTATATTGAGAGGCATTAATGACCAGTGATTAACAATAGTTTATTCATGCTATTTATTGTTAGCGGTGGTGGTTGTAGTGTGTGTGTGTGCGTGTGTGTATGTTTGTGTGTGTGTGTACATCTGTGCATGCATGTGTGCTTGTGTGTGTGTGTTTCTCTTCTTTGCAGTTTTTGTTGTGGGATTATCTATTGCTTGTGTTTCATGACTGTATGGATGGAATTGTGGATAGATATTGCTTAAATTTGACCTTGTTATGAAATATCTTATTTTCTCTGTCAATGGTGATTGACACTTTTCCTGGGTATAGTAGTCCAGACTGGCATCTATAGTCTTCTCAGTGTCTACAAGACATTAATCTAGGCCCTTCTGGATATTAGGCTCTCCATTGAGAAGTTGGGTGTGATTCTAATAGGTCTGCTTTTAGATGTTACTTTGTCTTTTTTCCTTGCCACCTTTAATATTCTTTCCTTGTTTTATATGCTTAGTGCATTGATTATTATGTGGTGAGGGAATTTTTTGCTCTAATCTAATCTATTCGGTGTTCTGTCAGCTTCTTGTACCTTTAACAACATGTCCTTCTTTAGATTGGGAAATTTTTCTTCTGTGATCCTGTTAAATATATTCTTTAGGTTTTTGAACTGTCTCTCTTCCTTCTTCTATTCTTATTATCCTTATTTGGTCTTTTTGTACTGTCCCATATTTTATGAGTGTTTTGAGTTAGGAATTCTTTAGAGTCACCATTTTGCTTTGTTTGATGAATCTATTTCCTCTATTGTGTCTTCAACACCTGTGATTCTCTCTTCTGTCTCTTGTATTCAACTGTTGATGTTTGCATCTGTAGTTCCTGTTAGCTTACCCATATTTTCTATTTCCAGGATTCTCTCCATTTGTGTTTTTTGCTTGTTTCTATTTCCATTTTCAGTTCTTATACAGCTTTCAACATCTGTTTGTTGTTTTTTTCTTTGACTTTCTTGCCATTCTTTAATGACCTTATTGAATTCTTCCAATATTTTTGTTTTTCTTTTCCTTAATTTCTTAAAGTGACTTTTTATTTCACCTTTAAGGACCCCTATTATCTTCATAAATTTATTTTAAGTTATTTTTGTGTGTATGTGTGTGTGCTTCAGCTGCACTGGAATGTTCAGGGCTTGCTGGTGTAGGATAGCTGGGTTCTGGTGGTGCCATATTGCCCTTTCTGTTATTGACTATATTCTGACACTGGCACTTAGGTATCTGAACTTGGGATGCTTACAGATCTGGCTTGGATTCCTGCATTTGTCTTTGTTGGATAAGTGTTTTATTCTTTGGTTTCTGTTTCCATTTTGGTCTTCTTGCATAATTGGCTAAGGGCTCTGGTGGCTTCAGGTCCAGTAAGATGTCTCTGCTGGGAAATTGGGGGCCTTGGGTCCTAGTTCTGACCTGGCCTCTGGTGAAGCCAAAGCCTTCTTCCAAAGTTGTAGACCAGAATATTGAGCCCAGGGGAGAGGTTCAGTCTGGTGTTTGGGGACAGACTTGAAGGAGTGTTAACAAGCAGTGGGTAGTATCTTACATGGAGTCTCAAAGACCAGCCTGGCCTCCTGTAAAGCCGAAGTCTTCTTCTGGAGTTTAGGCCAGAATATGGAGACCAGGAGAGGAGTATAGTCTGGGATTGCTGGGCGGGACTTAAGGAGTGTTTAGTAGGCAGTAAGTAGTGTCTCCCCTGGGTCCCCAGGACCAGTCAAGTCTTTGGTAAGGTTGTGTGGTGGTGATATGGGTGGTACTCTAGTGTCTTGGTAGTGGAGGAGCTTGGCTGGGAGGCTGGTCACTCAGCTGTTCTTCAAACTAGTGTGGACTGAACCTGGACTGATGGAGTCTGCCAGAGTTGTGGAGAGAGGATAGCTACAAGAATAATGATGAGGAGGGCAGGGGTTGGGCAGTGGAGTGGGTCTTGCGGGAAAAGAATCCATGGAGTGAGGGCATTCCAGTTGACAGGCAGGAACCTCACCTGCTCTTGGACTTGAAAGGACTGCACCAGAGCATTGAAATTCCACTGGTGTTGGGGGCAGGGCTTAGCAGTGGTGCTGATATTGAGATGGGAGATGGAAAACTATGGAATGTGCCTTGGAGATCAGAGACTAGAGACTGGAATATCTCAGCTGGGAGGCAGGAATGACCCTCTATTATAGGAGTCCGCTTGTTTGTTCCAGGCTGCTCAGCCCCAAAATAGTCACACAGAAACTGTATTAATTACAACACTGCTTGGCCTACTAGCTTATGCATATTTCTAGCTCACTCTTATCTCTTAAATAAACACATTTCTATTACTTTATATTTTACTACAAGGCTCATGGCCTAACAGCAAGGTTCTGACTGGCAGTTTGTGTCTTTCTCCTCTAGGGGCTCCATGGCATCTCACTGACTCTGCCTCCCTTTTCCCAGCATTCAGTTTAGTTTTCCCCACCTAGCTCTGTTCTGCCCGGCTATAGGCTCAAGGCAATTTCTTTATTCATTAACCAATAAAAGCAACACATATACAGAAGGACTTCCCACACCAACCCTCATTATTAACAGTTGGCATCCATGGGGATTACTGAGACAAGCACAATTTAACAAAGCTCAAGGAGTTTTCATAAGGCTCTTGTTTATCAGTAGGAGTGAAAATACAGCTTTATCAAAGAGGGAAGAAAATTCAAACTTTAAGGAAACTATACAGTGTTGTGTTTTTATCTGCAATCAGTATGATTTTTCTTTCTTGTCTGTAACACTGGCCATTAATCTTTGCAACTAGCCAAGTAGAAATCCACATTGTCAGTTATGCATAGCATCATGTTCATGAGCAGCTAGGAGCATAATTTAAAGTTGAGCTTACTGAATCACTGAGCAACTCCCTTTCTCTGAAAGAAGCTTGCTTTGATCCAAAACTGTCAGACTGACAGCGACCAAGAGATCTTTAGTGAATCGAGTTTAGCAGCATCTTCAGTTTTCAAGGCAAAGAAACATGTTTTGATTGCAGATGGGACTGCTTTAAGGAGCATCAGCTGTGCCCAGCAGCAGCATCCTTGAAGTAATCAGCGTTTTAGTAAGATAGACCTTAACTTCTGTTAAGGACCATCTCATTTCTTTTTTTGTGTGTCATTTTTCTATTAACATATGTGATATTAGATATTACTATGACACTTTAAGCAAAGTGTATTTTAGTGATTTTTTCCTTCTCCCTTACCTCCCTCACCCATTATTCATGCTCTCCATATAATCTTGTTCTTCCAGTCTCTCTTTTTCTTTCATGTCCCCTGTGTCCTTCCCTGCCTACCCTGATACTTTCTCATCACCCATTTTACATTCTCTGGTGTCTTTTCTAGTTCTGTTTTGCCACCAGTTACACCTGCCTGCATTTAGGTATATACCACTAACTATGAGTCACATATATGGGGAACATGTCATTTCTATTTTTCTGAGTTTGGGCTGCTATAACTTAGTAGTATAGTTACCAGATCCATCCGTTTTCCTACAAATTAAAATTTCTATTTCTTTGTGGCTAAATAAAATTTGATTCTGTGTATGTACTATAGTCTCATTATTCATTCATCTGTTTATGAACAACTAGAATGGTTCCATTCCCCTGCTCTCATAAATAGAGCCTTAATAAACCCAGGTGTGCAAGTATCTCTGTAGTAGGATATGGAGTCTCTCAGATGATACAGAAGTTCCTGTGACAGAGTGAAGGCACCACTAGGAAAGCACAAGGAATCCTAACAGGCCAACAATGGCCTAGCATAACCAAACACATCCCACTCTAGGTTAGAGAAAAAAATCACTTGTGTACAAGTCACCTACATACATCTGTTATATATACTTATACGAATTCTTATGAAAAACAAGAAGATGGAAACCCTAGATATATGCAGAATTCCATAAGTAGTTAGCTCTGGGACCCCAGACTAAGAACATGACCTCTCATAGAGCAAAAATGGTATGGCTTTGTGGCAGTTTGAATGAAATTGGCCCCTATAAGCTCATACAGAGTGGCACATCCTCACAGGAGATGTGGCTTTGGAGAAGTAGGTATGACCTTGTAAGAAGATGTGTTTCACTGTGGGGGTAAGCTCTGAGGTTTCCTATGCTCAGGATACCACCCAGTTTCTCAGTCGTCTTCCTCTCGATTGTAAGATGTAGGGTTTTCAGCTACTGCTCCAGCACCATGTCTGCCTGAAAGCCACCATGCTTTCCACCATGATAATAAAGGACTGAACCTCTGAAACTGCAAGTAAGCCACCTCAATTTAATTTTTTCTCTATTAAAGTTGTCATGGTCATGGTGACTCTTCACAGCAACAGAAACCCTAAGATAGGCTTACTCTACCTACCACACCAAATTCCTTATAAAGTTCAAATGAAATTATTCATATGTGTTTGACATTCAGATATGAAAAGTTGTATAGAGAACTCTTTAGATACTGCTGCTCCACTTGGCCTTTTCATGCTTCCAGGCTCACCTTCCTCTAAACTCACTTCAAGAGAAGATGGCCTTCTTACATCTCCTTCCTAAAGCAACTCACAATTTTCTTTCAGGCTCCTATGAGTGACTGTCTTGCTTGCACTTTGCAGTTGGTATTGCCCTGGAATTCTTCTATAAGCTGATACCACCCCAAAGGGGCCCACATTTCTCAGAAGGGGCAGCTTTTCTTTCACTCCCTATGCCTTTTGTTACTCTGATAATTCATACACCCAATGCTATGCTATCATGTTGACAGATCAGCAAGAATTCTGCATGATGAAAGTGAAAGTTGCATACTACAGCAAAAGGAATGAGATTAATTCTATAAAGCTCCACAATGTCCACAGTTATAACACAGAGAGAGAGAGAGAGAGAACACATAAAAGTGTGCCTGCACACACATGTGTACACATTCATACATGCAAGCATACACACATACAATTTCCCTTCAAAACTAGGCACCAATAGATTTACTAGATCATATCCTCTCTCGAACCTACGCATCTCAAATTTAATTTAATTTCTTGTCATTCATTACAAAGTAGGTTCCGTTTGTGTCAATCAGCCCCTGTCACATGAGTCTGGGTAGGAATGTAAACCATATGACTCTGTCTCAGTTCTCTGCCTTAAAGGATAATTCAGATTTCAGAAATATCTTTAAAATGTGGCTCTGCAGGTAGGTTGTTGTGGGTGTGCCTCTGTTATAGAGTTTTTAAGGTTATAGATTGAGGTCTCAAATGAAAAACAAAGAATAGTGAACTGATCAAGAGTGACAAAGAAAGAACATGCAGCTTGGGTGAATAGTGAGGTGGGAGGGATCTGGGAGGAGTTGGAGGGAAGAGAAAAGAAAATGACAAAACTATAAAACCATTTTAATATATATTAATATTTAATATATATATATATATATATATATATATAGAGAGAGAGAGAGAGAGAGAGAGAGAGAGAGGAGGGAGACATTCCTTTGCAAAAATCAGCAGTATTCTTACTAGTGAGCAATTGCCTGGTTTGAAGATATACTACCGTGCCATAGAAATCAAAACAGTACATGGGAAGAGGAAAAAAACTGATGCAGAGACAATTACAGGGTGGGAGAAGTTCCTCAAATATGTCTATACAGCTTGTAAATGATTTGCAAAAATGAATAAAATAAAACTTTCACTGGAGATGACAGTGTCTTTACTATGCAGCTTCAGGAAAGTGGAGCCAGGTATGGAAGATTCAACCTGGATCAAAGGCCTCAGTTTGTCCAAAATTCCATTTGAAATGAATCAGTCCTTCGTGTGGGAACTAAATTTATAGGACTAAATTTATAAAACTATTATGAGAAAAGGTAGGGAAAATACTTTAAACATCTGTGTAGTCAAAATAACTTATTTTGACTCAAAGTATAAAACTAAGCATTAGCATTACATCAAACTCAAATGGGTCTGCAAGGGAAGCATAAACAATGAGAAGAAAGCATAAAGAGCATGGGAAATATTTGCCAACTCTCTATCTGAAACAAGAAACGTGATTATCATCCAAAATATACAAATACTCAAAAGACTTAACACAGAAAATAAGATCTTGAATTAAAATTTGGCAAATAGTCTAAATAGGTGTGTCTCATAAGACGAATCATAAATGGCCACCAAATGAAAATAATTCAGTTTTTAGTACCAGGGACCAGCAAGTCAAAATTACAGTGAGTTGTTATTATAACAGTTAAATAGTTACCATGGAAAAATACTGGTAAGGATAGAGGGATGGCTCCTATAAGTACATGTTTGACTATAAATTAGTCCACAAATTAATTATGGATAATCATGGATAACATTAATCTGAAAGCTAAATCTGTATCTACCACATTATCTCATTATCCCACATCTGGTCACATGTACAAGAGAAGTGAAATCAGGACCTTAATGTGATGCTGGAATGTTTAATATTTTTGTGTATAATGCTATTCTCAGCAGCCAAGATAAGGAAGCAGTATAAGGGCCCATTGATAGATTAATGTATATACACAAAATGGAACTTTATTAGACGACATTGCCATATAACATATTAATCATGTTATACTTTACATTAAATAAGAAAGGGCTCTGCAGTCCCTTTTTGCAAGATGAATTGAGTTACAGGTCATTATATTAAATGAAATAAACTAGACACAGAAAGATGAATATATCATGATGTAACGTTTATGGATGCCAACCTGAGTGTTAGAATAGTGATTATCATATAAAGAGGGATTAGAGTCGATCATTCACTTCATTCTTTATGCATGTGTTAAAACATCAGGCTGAATCCATAAATATAAATAATTAAAACAGGTCAATGAAGACAACAGATATATTTAAAAGTCAGAATTATGTTAAAAGGATAAAATAATAAAATTTTCAAATTTATTATAGTATAATAATGATATCTGAAATATTATATATAAAAATGTCAGACATCTGTCAATTAAAGATAGTGCAAAGGCTGTATTAACTTAATAGATGGTAGAAATGTATTTGGAAAATTCTCATATTAGTAATACTAGGATAAGGAAAAACTTGTGTAATTTAAAATATATTGTATACTGTCATTTAGCATGCAAGCATATCATGTATATTATACTTGTACATATATAAAAATAACTGATGACCAAGGTATGGTATGTTCTATATATAGAAAATTCCAAAGAGAAAAATGTGTCATCAAATGAAAAAAAACTACTGTTGGCTCTCTATCAGAATATTCTTTGGAGTCAAAGATACAAATACAATAACAGTTAAAAAGTGGTATATGTTTACATATGTAAAATGATAGCTGGGAAGGGAAGATGATTCTGTCGTGCATGGCATGCGAGTGTAAAGCATGAGGAATGCAGTGTAGTTCATCAGCATGTGTGTAAAAGCCTGGCGTGGTAGTGAGCAGCTGTAATCCCAGCACTGAGGACAGAAATAGGGATTGGCTGTCCATCCTAGCCAAAATGGTTAGTTATCCTGTGGTTCAGTGAGATCTTCTATCTCAACAAAACTGGGTGGAGAAGCAATTGATGAAATTATTCTGAAATATTCTGATAACCTTGGAACCCCACATCCACTTACATAGACAGATACACTTTATACATTCATACAACAGAAACACACATAAAAATGTGGTTACTACAGATAAAAGAATATTTTTCTAATGAAAAAGGGATTAAGTTAAAACAACTTTTCAGCATAATATGCCTATAAATAGCAAAAGCTAAGAGAAATGGAGCAGAAATAAATACATCAGTGAAGCAATAGAAGACTTCATTTTCCCCACTTTAATAGCAGACAGAACAAATTGCATTTTCTAGAAACTTGTACCTGTGTTATGTGTATGTTATATGTGTATATAATATATGCTCACATCTGTAAGAACCAGAGAATACTGAGCATTGAACTCTAATACTCTCCCCTTTATTCCTTTGAAACTGGGTCTGACTGAACCTGGAGCTAGATTTACAGCCAGCGAGCCTCAGTGATCTGCTTCTCTGTGGTTCGGCTTTCTCTCCGGTGTCTGGATCTGTAGCAGTGATTGTTTAGAGATTCCAATTTTAGAAATACTGTTTTGTGCTACTTTTCTTACAGAAATGGCAGACATGTAAGAAGACAAGACTAATAATAACACACCGTTTTTTGCTGTTTGATTTTTGAGACAGGATTTTTCTATGTAGCCCTCCCTGGCTGTCCTGGAACGAGCTCTGTAGACCAGGATGGCATTAAAATCATAGAGATCTGCCTGCCTCTGGATCCTGAGTGCTGGAATTAATGGCATGCACCCCCAACAACCAACTTCCTTTCCTTCTTGAGAAGACTCCTCTGTAGCCCAGGCTGATCTTGGGCACACTAACTTTCTTGCCCCCACTACCTGAGTTCTGAGATGATAGTTGCGTACTACCACACTTGTGTTTATGCCACGCTAAGAATTCAACCCAGGGCTTCCCTTATCTCAGAAAACACTCTTCCAAATGAACCATATCTACAGCCCTCTGATGCACAGTGTATGTCCTGTCTCTCTCTTGACCTCCTGCTGGTCAAAGGACATCATCACAAATAAAAGCAAACAGTTCCTTATCTTTTAGCAACCTCTACAGGAAGTGACTCGCTGACACAGGGGCTGGATTTCAATCGTCTGCCTTTTCTGTAATTTCTACTGATTTTTAAAATCTTATTTTTCTTCCAGTGCCAGGTTATCTCTTGTGTTATATTCAGACTATTGCTGAATATAAAACTAAATTTTTAAATTGGATAATTTTCATCCTCATCTTAAAACAAAATATTCTTGCTTATCCTTCAAAGTGGTTGTGCCATGACACCTTATAAAATCATCTTACCTACCACATGTTTTGATGTATGATATTCATATATTTAAAGAAAATCACTAAAATTTCATGAACTAGCTGTTACTCCAAGTTATCTACTCAAATAATATGTTTTGAGATTTATTTTGACTATTCTAAGTAAACTAGAGGGTAAAGAAATTCTATACTAAGGCAGATCTTTGGTTATAAATCTTATTTCCCTGCTTTCTTCCTTCCTTTTGTCATATTGGCCAGAGGATGATGAAAGAACAGATCAGAGTTAAATCTACTGGACACATACGGTATGTGGAGATGCATGCACAGTTTACAGAAGAAAAGGGAACCCTATAGTACTGTAAACATTGGTCAGGGACCATACTTTTTTTAATTCCAGTATCTGACTGCAGGACAGTATCAGGACTAAGCTGATGAGAAGATAGTGCCCCCAGGAGGCAAAGCACACTCAATGTGCTTGTCTTTGCTAGCGTTGCTTTATTTAAATATTGAACATAAAATTTCACTGATGTTTTTCTGTCTACTTTCTGGATTATAAGATGAGTTTTTAAAAACCTAATCTTCTAGTAGTATTTATTGTTTTTAGAGGGAGGGCTGATCCAAGTAACCTCAACTTTTATTACTCAAAACAAGAACTCTCCTTGATCTGAAAATTTGATTTTTATAAGACTATAGATAATGTTGATAGCTGTAGGCTAAGATGTTTTCAGAATATAACTAATATCTTTTTCATTATATTTTAAATATACTCTTTTCACTTGAGTGATAATAACCCCACTGAGAAGCAATCTAGTCTAGCAGCTAGATTACACTGAAATCAGCATCCTTAATGGTATGTTCAGCATAAGATATTTTGTTCTATTTTATGACTATTTCAATATAATATTGTGAATTTTTCTATTACTTATGAGAAGCAGTTGCAAAACTGTGACGAAGCAAAATCACACTTTATAGGTCGTTACAAAAGAGCACAGAACATTTGGTAATAATAAATTTAATATTAATTGAAATCTCCCTTTAGAAACTAAGGGTATGGATGTCTTTTTTTTTCCTTTGTCCTATGACATTTTATTTTAGAAATCTTTCTTCCTTTCCCCTTACATATAAAAATAACTTTTTAAAAAATAAGACTTTTTCTAAGTTTATATCTAAGAAATGTCTCTTTTGGAACCCTGCAAACCATCTTTTTGTACTGTACACATTCATCAAGGAAAACAGAACACTTAGTTCCCATTTCCCATGCAAGGATAGGAAACTGGGTGGAAGGCACTCTCCAAATTGCAAGAGTATTTTCCATGATAAATACAGAAAAAAATGTATTTTTTCTTTAGATGTAATTAGTTAACTCCAAAATTGATAAATAAATGGGTAATGAACAAATGCTGCTGTTGATTCCTCTTATATGGAGCTAGTTGTTACTTATAACTGGAAATATGTACAAAGACTGTGTCTACTTGGTCATATAGATGAGTAAGATTAATCTTTATTTCTGCAGTCATTTTGGTGACTTCCTGAAACATATATTTTATTTTGGTTTCATACTCATTCAGTAATAGAAAATGCCTTATTTCTCTTCTGCTGATGTGGAGAAGTTTTCTGGTTCAGGAAGAGACTCTGATAATTATGTTTCCTATGTAGTAATAAACTTTATCTTAATGGAGTTTTTATAAGAGTTTGTCTTTGACAAAAATAATGAGAAACCCTTAGATGAGCCATAATGCATACAGAAAGCATCAATGGCACCTTAAGTGTTGACTACAGGTAGAACTAAAACTAAACATTTCTAATGAACCTAGAAATACTGTTTAATATACAAGAAAGCAGAGTTGTTTTTAAATTTTAGAGTGATTAGCTTTTCTAACAAAGGTCTATATTTTGTGATTTTCTTTAAAGTATCATTTTCAATTTCATTTTAATGTAACAGATTTAATATATAAAATCATTGGGATTGTCTATACTTACTTAAACATATATATATTTAAAACTTAATAATATTATTTGAATATAATTTATGCTCTGGCAATGCTGAAGCATGCATGGGCAGCCTATATATGGCATTTCTGTTGAACTTGTCTGTATTGGGTTTTATGGTGTAAGTTGATGAGGATGATTGACCAGGTCTCTTCCTCAAGAGGGAGCCAGATATTATTACAGATGGTTGTGAGTCACTATGTGGTTGCTGGAAATTGAAGTCAGAACCTTTGGAAGAGCAGGCAGTGCTCTTACATTCTTTTTTTTTTTTTTTTTTTTTTTACGCAGAAAAACATACAACTTTATTCAAGTAGGTTAATTAGATAATTTCTAGCAAATACAGATGTTTTTACATTTTTAAAAGCAACATTTCATTACATATTTGTTGTAACATGTGAGACAGGATCGTCTCCATCTATTTAGCTCACATAATTGATATCACCATGACAACATACCAGGGGAAGAGTAGACTTACAAATTAAGAAATGATGATAAAATGCAGAAAATTGACTTGTATCACAATACAAATCAAAAAACAAAGTTTAAAATTCCTATTTAAAAAAATTTAATAGCCATTACAATTTCCAAATCCCAATCCCCAAAATTCTAATTCAAACTCATAGCATGTCAGTATTTTCATCATATAACAGTTAATCTTGGTGGTGAGCTTTCTGGATTAAGCAACACTGGGAAGAATACTAAGATACCGAATTTTTATGTCTATGAGGATGTTTCCAGGTGATTGGATCATGCAGAGTAGACTGTAAAGAATGATTTGATCCATTGGTAGACTCATAGGCTATTGGAGGTGATAAGACTGCAGAAAGGAAAACCTTGTTGGAAGGAGTGGGTCAGTGAGGCCCACTTTTTTGCGTGTGTCTCTCCTTGTTTCCCTTCTGTATTCTTTCTCTCATTTTCCTGTCTATCATGTGGTATAGGAGGGCCTGTGTCTTAGATTTCTGCCCCCATGATGTTCTTCTGCTGATGCAAAGAGGATGTGACTATGAGCCAAAGAAATGTTTTCTTTTTCCTTTTAAAATTGTTGACATCATTTACTTTATCATAGTCATCTAAAACAACCAAGACAAGCTTCAAATACAACAAAAATAACTATTATTATTTCTCTTCTATGTAAACTACATTCAATTATTCTATTTCATCAAGTCATTACTACTAACTTGTTTGGTGCTGCTTAAGCTACCCAACTCTGCAGTTTCACCACTCAAATGTGAATTCTGCTGGTTTCTTTAGAATTAGTCACATGTTTCTGTGTATGTCTGTGTAAGAGGGGGTAATCAAACTGTTAACCATACAAATAGCCTTAGCTCATTTAGGATGAATGAACAAGTTATAATTATTTTTATACACATATGAATTATGAATACACATATATATGCCAAAATATGCAGATATGCCCTGCTCAATTTGCACAATGTTATACACACACACACACACACACACACACACACACATATATATGTGTGTGTGTATATATATATATAGTTAACAGGACTTTTTAAAATTGTTACCAAATTCTATATCACATTCAACAAGGAACAATGCAGAAGTCTTTTTTTCAATACCTTGCATTAAGTTCTGTCTTTTTAAAATTCTCATATAAAACAGTGTTGACATTTATCCAACCATATAAGTTGAAGGACACAAATTTGTATCTTCTTATTTCCAAAGCAATTCCCCTTTGAATTCCCAGATGTGGTCACATAGCAAAGAAATCTTTCTGCATCACTTCCTTTATTGTCTCCAAATATCTAGTGTTTTATTCTGTTTTCATTTAAGAGTCTGTGTTAACAAGAGAATATGTATATACAAAAAAATCTGTCAAATCAATATGACAATGTCCCTCAGTAAAAATGGTTTTCTCTAAATGCAACAAAATAGAATGTTTACCAGAAACACAAGGAGGAAAAAACATAATTATGTTTTTATGTGTGAATTTTATATAAACCATCAAAAATCAAAGTGTCAGATATAATTTGATAGAAAATAAACACCTCCATATTTTATTCACATTAAGAGAAAGGGATTGACAGGCACTACTCAGTAGCTATGACGTGGTCTTTGCAGCTGCCAAGTAAGCCTGTTAGAACTAAACTATAACATATAAAGCTGGCAGTGATGCCACCAGATTATTCACCCTCAGCAAGTGTTTAATCACACCCCTGATATTTAACTTAGCCTCGTTTGCACTACATCTTAGGGGATATTTGTTGTTTTCTGGAAGTTCAGGTAAACTGGCAGCTCTCTTCAGGCTTTAGCTTGGTGCTTGTTTTTCTATCTCTTGATGAAGTCACAGGTAAACTTAATGCCTTCCAAGTCCTTTAACTGGCCTCTGAAAATTCAAGCTTTGTTTGAACTAATGGCACCTTTTTTAGACTTGAGCTTTTGGAGAGCAAGGCCCTAGCCCTAAACCTCAAACACTCACACACAATAAGCCTTGGATAAACATTCAATAAATCAATAATAAATCCCAGAAATACCAACTCATCTTTATTCAATAAGTCAATAATAAATCCCAGAAATGCCAACTCATCTTTATTGGTCAAATAAAAGAACTAAGGACACTGAACAAGCTCACAGGGAGGTGATGAAAAAACGAGGGATAAAAATTGGTTTTCTAGATGCTGTGAAAAGATGCTGTCTAGAATTTAATGCTATCATGAGCAATCTTATGCATACGTATTATGAGCAACCAGAACAATCATCACTGCATAAGCATTGAGATATGAGAATATTGATTTCACCAAGAAAAGTATATAATTAATACCCAGCAAGCCAGATGAATCTTTTCCTCCCAAATGGCTTTGATTGAGGGAGGAGGACATGTTAAACCTTTCATTAAACAAATTATATTTGCTTTTGACAGAATCTACTACAATTGATTATTAAACTCAAGCTAGAGGTGGATTATAATTTTTAAGCCATCAAATCTTTACTATATATAATAGATAAGAAGACATAATAAGAGCATGTATCCATGCTGAATTTCTTCATGTTTTGAAATCCTACTGAAGAATGATTATAAATCTATTTTTATTATGCATATATATATACATATGTATATATATGTATATATGTATATATATATATATACACATTATCAGAGGTACAGGGCCAAAGACTACTAAAAATAGTAAGGGGTTGGTTGTATCATGGCAGGATCATGTATTTCCAGCAATTAGGAGATAAAGGCAGAAGAACCAGGAGTTCAGCATCACCCTCAACTATATAAGAGTGAGCTTAGACCACTCTGAGTTATACGAGACAATGTCTCATCTCTCACTTCCAAAATAAAAGCAAAACAGCAGAAAACAAGGGCATTTATAATGTCAAAGAGCTTCTGATTTCTCCTTTGAACCTTCTTCCCTAACAAAGCTGCCTTTAGACTTTAACCAAAATTTCATTTATTCATACACTGTTTTGGGACTGTGATCATCCTTGCACTTTATCATGCTGCATCTCAGCTGCTTTCATTACTCCCACTTCTAACTGGCAAGGACAGGTAGGGGAAAAACCCAAAAAGCAGACATCAGAAGACTTACGATGCCACCACAAATCAGCTCCAACTAACTTCACTCTTCCCATCTGCGTATTCCCCTACTTCCTTTCTATACCTTTGTGTCCTAAAGGAGAGCCTGAGACAGCATCATTCCAGTGTTTTATCAAATGCAATGTATTTAGGCAAAAAGTAGAATAAAACAAAAGAAAGAAATCTAAATATGGTTTTCTTTCATGAAGCCTAGTTCAGTTTGACCTATGACCAAGTTTGACATAGTAACTGTACCCACAGATCAGGTTCCAACTTGAGTCAAAGATATCACAATCAGAGTCTTTTGCTTCTAAAATGATGCTGAACTTCTCCCATCCAAGATCACTATCTCTTCATAAATGCAATGTCATTTTCTCAATTTAAACCCAACTATATAGCATCCAATATAGCTGATTCACTCCTTCTGAATTTTCTCTTATTGGATAAAAAGATACAGAAAAATGTATCTCTTTTAAAGAACTATCACAGAGGGAAAGCACCATTTCTATTTAGCAATAATACATAAATAAACTCATTTTTTAAAAAAGTTAATGTAATTCAAGGACCATGCTGCTAAAGATGAGCGCATGGGCATAAACCTTCCTGCTATGATTATCCAAGCCAGGGTCTAGAAGATGGTGCACGTTTATGGAGAAGAGAGAGTCACAATAACAAATATAAGAAGTAGAACCATTTTGGAAATAGAAATATTATGGGGATTTTTTTAGTAAGTCATATTTTATATAGCATGTGATTCTTTGTGGAGGTATCAGTAAGATTCAAGTCAAGATCAAAAGCCTAATAAGAAGCCTACCAAGATTATTTCTTGGAGCAGAAACCAGCCTGACAGAAGGACCCAGAACTGAAAACTTCCAGCACAGACACATTCCTGGCTTCCTTGGCATTCCATGCAACTCTTCTGCTTGAAGCTACTCCTCAGTTACACTTATAAATGATAGCAATAGCCTTGCTGGTGGCAGTGTCTCACAGAAAAAGATAACTTCAAGTAAGCACTATCAGGCACTGTAGTGAACACTGTGCAGGAATTATTTCATTTAATATTTTAAATCAATATGGAAGCAGTACTATTGGCTTCATCTTTTGTCAAATGCTACCTGTTTTCTGGTGAGAAACATTATGATTTAGGAAAGCTCTCATATTTTAATTTACTCTTAATATATTCCTTCTAAAAGACTTCTACTGTCTGTAAAATGGAACTCATACTTACATGTCATGTCAATGGAAGAAACACAACTCTTACCTCAACAGAGATAAGAGATAGTTTATTCTGGGGCCAAATTTGAGTGGTCATGGTCCAGGAAGAGAGCTTTAGGTTAGGCTGAATACCATGTTCTGACTTGTTGAAATTTTTATAGTAACAAAGCAAAAAGAGTCAAATCAGCACACTTTAAACAATTTGCTAGAAACACCAGGTAGGTAGGTTATACCTCAGGTAAAGACTCTCTGATGTATCTTAAACCTCTGATGGCATTTTTGGTTGGGCGTTAAGCTAGGGACTGTACATACTTTACTAATGGTTTATCTAGTACTCACAGGGTGTTGTATCATGTTCAGATACAAGCACTCAGTGATTGTGAAAGAGAATAAAGATGGATAACCAAAGTTAATTTCCCTCTAGACTTGATGACACTTGACCTCTGCACAACACTGATGCTCTAATTAGACATTCAGCCTTTGTCATCCTTGGCAGATTCTTTCAAGAACTTTCATTCCCATTGGACGTCCCTAATGTCTAGGCAGATTTGTGAAGGTGAGAATAACAATTCAGTACATACCCCTAAAGTCATAAAATACTTCCAAAAATATTCCATACAAATCAATATACATGCTGCTTAAGGTTTCAATTGTTTTTTACTATTATTTTGTAAGTTATTGTACAGGAACTGTTTACCATCCCTAAAAATGATCCTGTGGAACCCTGATTCAAATAGAAAATATTATGACACAATCTCGTGTGATGAAGGGAACTGTATCTGTTGGATACATCATTGATTAATATATTTAGCAGCAGTATGATAGACCAGTCAGAAGGAAGGGAGCAAGAAGGAAAATCCCCTTTTTCAAAAGTTTTAAATGACACAGAGAAAATGGCTTTTAAAACTTTTCTTTTCAGTAGTTATGTATTACCCAGAGGCAAATAGCTACAGCTAATATTCCTGTCAAAACTGTTTAGTTTTCTTCACAGATAAAGACCCATTCCATCCACACCTAAGAATGTGGCATGTAGAAGGGCTGCTCTCTCTTTGACTAAAAGTCTAAAACCTTTTTCACACATAGGAATGGCGCCTCAGGAATGGAGGACTGGCAAAGTCATATTTAGCCTCTTTTAACCCCTCATATAGGTGTCTATTCTCATAGCTAATAACATGTGAAGAATTCTGCTTTATTTATTGAAGGAAGCCTCCTTTAAATATTAAGGAGGATTAATATTTAAGACTAGAGGAGATTTCCTTGTAGCGTAGCTTCCCCAGCTCCTTGTCAGAAAGTCACATGCTCTTGTGAATCGAAACTTAACGAATCTGCCATGGGAGTCACAGCAGCACTTAAATGGACTTCCCTAATTCCATCTTTACCCTCTCCCTTTTCTGGTTAGAGCAGCATTTACAAGGCAGCATAGCTGTCACACTGATCCATCTTGGCACCCTGGCTGCTCCTCTGCATAGCTGATCTTGCAGCTCTCATCATCAGGGTCTGGAGTGTGAATGTGTGGAGGAACAGGAATAGGGAGTTCAGCATTCACTGGATGTCTAAATCAATCATTTTTTGAGCATGAATAAGTCATGCTTTAATGGATGGCTTCAGTATATATTAGCAAGCACTTGTGTGAGAAGGAGACTTAAAAATAGAATGAATTTAGGTTTGGGGAAGCTATGTTGAATTCTTCTTTAGCAGGTATAATTTTGTTTACTCCTCTATCCAAATACTCAATGTACCAATGTTGTAATAAAATCCCTGCATAAGTCTCCTGAAACTGATCTAATGGAACAGTTGGTGATATTGTAGCAGAGAACTCATTAAAGAAGTTCAAGATTCTGAAATCAGAATAGCATTGCCGCCTTTCAGACATGGCATGATAGATGAAAATGTCTGCCTATGCATGTTTGCCAGCAGGTAGATGTATTTCACACTCTTGTTCCCTGAAAAAAGAGCCAATGGATTATTTTTTTAGCATTGATGTCTCTCCTTCAAATTCATTCATCAATCTTTAATTCATTTCAGGAACCCGTTTAGTTGGCATCTGTCTCTGAGGGTTTTTATTGGACTTTTGAAGGTCACATCTTTGTATGTGCGGGGGTCCCCCATAGGATGTTTAGATTTTTGCTAAGAGACAGAGATTATATGCTGATGGATAAACCTACATCATGATAATCTTATATATATCATCCATCTGCCATATATATATATATTCATTTTATTTATACAAGTGTTGTTTCTACATGTGTATATGTATGTCATGTGCATTCATTTTATTTCTATGAGTGTTTTTCCTACATGTGTATGTGTGTACTGTGTGTATGACTGGTGCCCATTGAGGCCAGAAGAGGGTCCCAGATCCTCTAGAACTGGATTTATAGTGTTGTGAGCTGGGAACAGTTTGTACTGGGAACTGAACCACAGTCCTCTGGAAGAATGGCTAGTGTCTATAACCTCTGAGCTGTCTCCAGTTGCCTATGCTGTATTTAATTACACATAATTTCAAAAGGAATTCCCTGCCCCTGCCCCATCTCCCATAATCCTTAAAGAATAAGAATTTATCTGGGTACAAATAATAAAGTAACAAAGAATTCCCAAGCAGTCCTAGGCACTATACATACTACATGGGAACACATTCAACCACCATTTTCAATGTTCTCCCTTCATATTTTAGACTCATTGTCAGTAAGCCTAGGTATAATACCCTGCTTCATATCACAAGGATCAAACTTGGGAACCCATGGGGGAGATAGTCAGAAACTGCACTGGTCAAGAGAATGCTGATGGTTACATTGGAAGGAAAGCTTATCAGTAAGAGGAAATCTAAATGAATTCACAAATTACATTTCATTCATATGTAAGAATTGAATAAAGCCAACACACTAAATGAGTGTGAGAAGGAATTCAAAAACTTCATCATCAGTAAAAAAAGAAAAATCATATAGTGCATCTTTCCTGCCTCAGGACCAAGTGGCTTCAAGCACATAAATTACGTTAGTGTTTCTGACATACATGAACAACAGCAGTCATGAACAACTAATAAACTAGGCTCTATTCGGTGGCTAATTCCAGTAAAGCTTTATTTACTGGCCAGGCACCTAGCACATTGTAGTTTACTAATCTCTGAGGACAAATTAGGTAAGGACATGTAGACATATTAAAGCATTGTTTATAATAAAAATTCCTATCTGATTGAGATATATAAACATGTGATTTGAGAAATTATGAAGCTATATCTTCAATACATAGTATGTATGTATTAACACAGATACTTACAGCATACCAACATATAAAAACATGAAATACAACACCTGGAACTGGAGAAATGACCTAGAAGCAAAGACCATATATTATTCTTGAAGAGGACCCAAGTTCAGTTCCCAGCACCCACATTGTCTGGCTCATAGCATTTCTAACTCCAATTGCAGGGGATCTAATGCCCTCTGCAGCCGCCAAGGACACTGCATCCATGATTAGATACACATAATTACACACACATGCATACACGCACACACATACACCCACACATGCATATACACACACACAGAGTCTAATATAGTAATAACATTTGTGGAGAATACTATGGGATAGGAATAAATCTTATTCTAATGACTGTTAAACCTTTCTTGAGTCAAAACGTAACTCAATAAATATTAAATATTGGACTTTTTCTATGCCTAAATTGTGTCATCATCAAAAATAAGCATGTCAATACAAACCACATGACATAATAACTCACTTTCATTAAAAAGTGAAAGGAATTATGCCTCAAATAAAGATTCAAATTGTAATAACCATGAACTTGAAATGAAAATGGAAGAACTAAGCTTAATACATAATTTTGTTAAAAATTAAGACACATTTAAAATGTCATTTTAGAGAAAAAAGTAAACACTTCAGACCATAATATATACTTCATAATATTTTCTGCTTTAATTACCTATGTGAAATGATTGCCTGAATTATCTTATAAAGTGTTTACTATATTACAGTATTTTAATTTAGCAAAATAATTTGCAGTATATATGTATTATCCATGCATTCCTCAAACTTCAGAGAATCCCATCCTAACTACGCTATAAAAAAGTAACTATATAAACAGACCATTGTGCAAGATCATTACTGATCCTCTTGCCCGTAGCTCCTTTGAATAAACTCAGTAAAATTTAAATTTGATTTATGTACTAGGCATGATGTTTGGGACTTTTTTGGGAAGTTCTACCTCCTTTTTAAAAAATCTTTGAAAATGTCATACAATATATGTATATAACCTAGTCATACTTCCCATCTTACAATCCTGACCCCTTGCAACACATCTTCCACAGAAATTCACAGCCTCCTTCCTTAATAGCCCACTGAGTTCAACATAGCCTTTATTTTAATAGCCTACTGAATCCACTGAACTACAGTCCCAGCCCTTTAGACAGACATTTTTAGCAATAATCTAAGTCATGTTATTTTTAAAGTCAAGGGATTTGTCAGAGTTATTCTCATCTTATTTGTAACATGAGTACCTTATTACCATTAACAAGCAATACAATCAGTAGCCACAGTAATAAGCATGATACATGGGGAAGAATGTCTTTCTACAAAACACAATTTTAAAGATTGTCTCTTAAAGGCATAATGCTTGTTTGCACTTAGTAAGCATCAGAATTACAAACCTACAGAGGTTATAGCCTCACAGGAAAGCAATAAAGAAGCTACTGTGCCTATGAGTATACTTTAACTTGAGTAATCAATAACGGATAATATTTTAATTCCTGAAAAGGCAATTATATGCACAAGCATATTCCCCTTATCTGCCAGCTGATAAGACCTAGAAGTAAACAGCTAGCTATTAGCTGCAACCACAGCCAGTACCAAATGTCTAATTTGTAATGTTTTTCTTCAGTAGAAAGGTTCACCAAGTTATAGAAATAACTCGAATTCCAGATGGAACGACAAACACACAAAAGAATTGTGAAGCATCTCAAAATGCCACATAGGAGGAAAGTATGTGCACAACAGACACATTCATGCACACACATACACACATACAGATGCACACACAGACACACACACACATGCCCACTCACATCCTCATGCACACTAGCACACACACACATACACACATGCACAGAGACATGCACACCTAAACACTCACAAACACACATGTACTCAGGCACACACCACACAGACATGCACAGACACATATATGAGCATACACGCACACTCACACACACACATATATACTTACAAGTACACAAACACAGAGAGAATCATATACTTAAGAAGGTCTTAGAAACAACTCAAAGAGTTCCTAATGACCAAAGGAAAAAATTATTTAACAACATTTTTTTAAAGGAGATTGAATTAAGACCAATAAATATAAAATAACCAGGCACCCATAGTATTATAAAATTGTGAAAAAATATTGGATGAAAATAATAAATATCCCACACAAAAATGTATATTTTTTCTTAAAGAAACTCTGTCCTACTTCTCAGTTCTGGACTTCTTGTAACTTCAAATAATTTACAATGTGTAGCATGAGGTGCTTAACTAGCATGCATGAGAGGCCTTGGGAACCTTAGAACTGCATACATAATATGAAAAAGGCAGGGGGAAGGAGTAAATTTTTTAGTAGAGAAAACTGAAAAATGCTACTTCAGCCAGATAGTGGCATAAGACATGTAAATGCCATGTATCCTCGATGTGGATAAAGAATAATCTCTTAACTCTGTTAAATTTATACATACAAATATAAACAATTCCAAAATTTAAAACCCAGGAATACATCAGAAGAAAAATAGAGAATTCGTAGTCAAGTGAATTTGTTAAAAATAACTAAATAGCTACTCAAAGCTGTG